>JASGYR010000195.1:600000-762500 GCA_030068185.1 Colletes collaris | reverse complement strand
ATCAAAGAGGGTACCGTTGATAGGACCATACCCCGTCATCAGGTACACGCACTCTCTGCCCGGAGAAAACCAGGGGTTTTCTCCTTTGAAAGAGACGTGTCCTATGAAAGAGAACGTTGCCCTTCCATTGGTGGATTGTGTCCACCGGGCTTGCCATTCTTCGATCAGGTTTCCTTGTAGTCTTGTATTTTCCTCCTTTATGTTGATATCAGCTGGATTTTCTCTTCCTCGAAACGTGTAATTCTTCCACTGTACGGGTTTGTTGCGTCGTACTTTTTGCTAGATTCCTCTTCTTGTAACCTCCAGATCGAGAGGCATGAACCCACTGATGACCTGCATCGCGTTTGTTGAGGTTGTTCTACACGCATTTGTGAGGAGTAGTATCATTGTTCTTTGCGTCGCGTCTAGTTGTCTCTTAAGGAGTGATTGCGCTGGCGTGTCGTACCATACCGCACAGCCATACGTGGCTATGGGTAGGAATACTGCCTTGTAAAGAACGTTGAGAATGCGGGATTTGATCCCCCATTCTTGGTTGGCTACTCTCCTCAGTGTTATGATGAACTTCGAGAGTTTGTCTCTCACGTGTCTTGCGTGTTCGATGAAGTTTAATTGATCGTCCATTATTATTCCTAAGTATTTGGTCTGTTTCTCAAACTTGACCCATTCTGAGCCGAGTTTTATCCTCGGGCATCTTCCTCGGTCTAACTTGCCCTTGACCAGCAAGGCTTGCGTTTTAGACGTTGATATCCTCAGTTTGTGCAGCTTGCACCATTCTTCTAGAGTATCTGTGGCCCTTGTGCCGATGGTTTCTAATCTACTTCTCGAGTCTGCCTTGACCAGTATGGCAAGGTCGTCCGCGTAGGCAACTACCTCGAGGTCCCTGCCCTCGAAGGTGCTGCTAAATTTCTCCAGTAAGGTATACATGCACCAGCACCAGGCCTTGGGCCCGATGATGGATCCTTGTGGGCATCCCTTCCTCATTCGTGTTTTAATCGACTCGTACTTCGACTTTACTATAATGTTCCTCTTCTTGAAGTAGCTCTTGATTAGATTGACCATCTGGCTGCTGCATTATGCGTCTATAAGTCGTTTGATGATTGTTGGCCATCACAGATTGTCGAACGCCCCTTCGATATCGACGAAGAGGGCGACTACGTATTTCTTTTCCGACTCCATGACTCCCCTTTTCAAGCTCAGAAGTGCGTCCTCGGTAGATCGCTGGCTTTTGAAGCCATATTGGCTTGGGTGTTCCAGCCCCTTGCCTTTGTATTGTTTGTCTACTCTCGCTATTATTATTCTCTCGAATATTTTTCCGATCGCTGATAGGAGAGCTATGGGTCGGTAAGAATTTATGTTTCCTCGGTCTCTGCCCTTTCCCTTTGGAAGAATTCGTAGAAGTGCTGTCTTACACGCTTCCGGGAAAGTAGAGTCTCCGAGGCACTTGTTGTAAACCTGGACCATGATCTGCTCGTTCCGGTCAATGAAATTCTTCATGATTTCTGGTTTTATTGCGTCTAATCCGGGTGCTTTCTTGTTTTTGCATTTCTTCGTTGCTTCTTTTACTTCCTTTGCCGTTATTGGATTCTCTAAGTTTCATTTTCGTATCTCCTGATTGCTTCTCTAACTTCCTGGTGTGCTCTCGTTTCTTGGGTATCCTCTTGTGGCACTACCTTTCTTAGAATTGCTTCCATCGTGTCTTTCCATGACATGGTGATGGTCCCGTCTGGAAGTGTTAGAGATGAGGTTGGCTCCTCGATGCTAAGCTTCTCCCGGATTATTTTGTATACTAAACTCCAGGGGTCTTTGTTACCCTTTGTGTGGACAAAGTTTCTCCATGACTCCGCTTTTAATTCTTTAATCCTCTTTACGTAGAGGTTCCTCGCTGTTCTATACCGGTTTTTGATTTGTTCTACGTTATGTTGGATGTTTAATCGTCTAGCTCTGGCAAGCTGTCTTCTGGCTCTATTGGCATGTTTTCTGAGGTTTACTAGCTCCTCCGTCCACCAGGGTATCCTGTTTGGACGGATTCCAATCTTTGGAATTGAGGTGTCACTGATGCTCCTGATCACTCTGGTAAGTCTCTTGGCTGCTCTCTTTCTGCTGTCATTGTGTTTAGTTGTCGCGCAAAGTTCTCGGTGATTCTGTTGTTCGTTTCTATTGCAAACCTTTCCCAGTCCGCCTCTTCGGATATTATATCCTCTGCGGTGGGAAGTTTGGTTGTTGGCGGTGATCGGGTCTTCTAATTTGATGGTGATTAGACTGTGGTCGCTGATGTTGCACTCAGGCGCCACTTTCCATTCTATGTTGTTGTTTAGTAGATTCGCGGTAGTTAAAGTAACGTCGATATTTGTCTGTCCTCTGTGTGACAAGAATGTGGGTGTTCTGTCCGGTTTGTTTTGTATGTGAAGGTCGTTTTCCAGGATGAATTCCTGGAGTCGCCTTCCCCTGTCGTCAGTGTGATGCGAGTGCCAGAGTTCTGAGTGTGCGTTTGTATCTATTGTTATGATGATCTTTTTATGTCTAAGTTTGTCCATGATCCTTTGTATCTGTTCCAGTATCGGTTCTATTTCGAGTGAGTATTGGCAGTATGAATTAATGATATATAGTGTGGGAAGGGAACGATCGAAACGGATCGATATCGCGGTGTTCGGAAGCCATGACATGAACGAGATTCGGGAAACGGTCATGGCCTTCAGAGACAGGTGTGAATGAAGCAAGAGGAATGTATGCAAGTAAGAAGGAGAGAGTGAATGAGAGAAAGAGAACACGAGTGTAAAGAGCAGGATGGAGGAATGTGAATGTCGAAAAGATGAATTGTGCGTGGACAAAAGAAAAAACAGTGTCTTGGTGACCGAGCTGAGAAAAACATTGTATATAAAAGCTAATAAATTGATCATTATTTTACCCTCTTCCACTCTATTTCTACAATAGTTCCTGTCGTCCGTATTTAACTTGAAATGCCATCGTGTGCTGTGTGTTTTCCAGATTGATTTGAAATGTCTCTATATTTTTGTTTGCTATTATTGCCGCTACCCATGGTGCTACGGTGTTTGGTTGTAGTACTGTTACATTTGAGGAGTATCCTTTAACCTTGTTTTTTACCGTGTAAGGTTCTTGGAGGCATACTATGTCTATATTGTCGTTGTTTAAATATCGCGTTAATTGACGGGTTTGAGAACCGTTAAGAGAATTATCTAATTTAACGTGAACCATAACTGAGAACCGTAAATTCCTCGTATAGTTTTTGCTTTCGCGTACACGACATTCCAGAGACTCTCTGATGCGTAAATCGGTAAAAGAACCAATAAAGGTTATAAGAACCACACACGAGTTTGTTTGTTTCAGTCACGTGATCGACCCAATACCGTATACTTGGGATCGATCGTCGAAGATCCATAAACAGAGAGGGTATCGAAATATTAAAATTGAGAAGAGATAGATATCGAAGAGCAGGGATAGCGCCGCGAGAGGGTGATTACCCCTTCCGTGGCCGTGACTGCGGATGTCTCTTCGCTTCGAGATTCGAATTCTGGTCCTCGCAGCGAGCAGATCGACGAACAAATCCGCTCCGCGACGAAGCCAGATTCTCCGAAAAAGGGTTCTGAGAACACTCGAACCTTTCGTTGAGACTAATCGAATGCTGCTCGCAATTAATTAAATCGGTGAGGCATTTTTCCAGCCCCGATTAACTGACTATATAAATCTCGCCGAATTCTTCACGTAGCGCTTGTGGTTCGCGGCCGTGTGAGGCGAATCGCGGAAACTCGGCCACCGTTTGTCGAGATTTCAGTCCAAACAGACTGTGGGATTTCGTCTCAGCTTCACGTAGCGCTTGAGTTTCGCGGCCGTGAAGCGAATCGAGGAAAATCCTCGTTTCACGTATGTCGATAACTCCAGTCACAGCCAAGGGCTAAGGCCCAGTCAGTGCTGACGGCTCCACGGACTGCTGCATTTGACGCGGTCGTGAGAGACTGGTTATATCACGGACTGCTGCATTTGACGCGGTCGTGAGGCTGACTTTCCAACGTCTCGCTGAACTCAGCGGTCGTCGGAAGTACAGTTTCAGCCAGTGGCTACGGCCTACTCAGTACTGACCTTCACATGGACTGCTGCATTTGACGCGGTCGTGTGATGTTGATTTTCTCCACGTAGCGCTTGAGCTTCGCGGCCGTGGAAGAGCAAATTGTCGCACGTACTGCTGCATTTGACGCAGTCGTGATAGACATTGAATTGTCCGCACGGTTTTGAATTTTCACCCCCAGGGTAACCTTTGGTCGATACCCCGGTGGGCTTGCCGTTTCTCGTGTCGGAGCTGGAGAAAAACCGTTAATTCCCGCTTCCGACACGCTAGAGCAACGCTCCATGACCGCCAGTGTGTACGTACCCTGTGCGCAGAGCACCGCATGTGGTGTACGCTCCTTTAAACGTAAGACGTTTCGTGCGCCGTTAAGGGCTACACCACACCGCGCCTTGTGCGCATACGAGAACGGTGAGAAACTGCGGATTTGAGCAACATTTGGAGCCTTACAACCTCCACCTGTTGTCCATTTCTGCGGCATTTCAACCATCGCAAAAAATCGGAGAATTGAGAAATTAAATCTCTTCTTCCGCACTGCGATAGTACTTTTCTCAGTTTAGTAGAACGTTCACATATAATGCAGTCCACCATAGACATCGCTCAGTTCGACGAGGACGGTCTGTGCGAAACCATTCCCGGGCTCACTGAGTGCGACCTAGCACCTGGACAGGAGCGGAGTGCGAAATAAAGCGAGACGGGCAACGCGACCAAGGGCGTTACAAGGTTATTAAAATCCAGCCTTGTCTTCTTTCCTTGTTAGCAGACCAAACAACGAGTGGCTTGAGGGTGAGCGGGCAGCGCCATGAGAGTTTTTTCCCTCTCAAACGTCTGACTTGACGTCGAAGTGGTTTTTTCCCATTCTTTGTTACTAATAAATTTAAAATTTAAAATAAATAAACGGCTTGGCCGCGATAAGCGACCAAGCGAAAATAGTAAATCGTGCGTAATCAATTTTTAATAGTACTCTTTTCCTAAAGTCGCTTTCTTAGTAATCCGGGACCCCGTTAGGCCAGGATAACTCCTGGCATTTCTAACAGTCGTTTATATATTCGAAGTTTAGTATATTTGCTGCCTTGCTGCAGCCGACCGTTGAGCATTAATTTACGTCTCTATAATCATGTCCGGTTTAAGCGATTTTTAGTTTTTACTTGGCTCCAACGCAAATCTCTGGTATACGGGCAGTGTTTTTACTTTTGAACCTCGTGGCCTGTTCTCGGTTTTCTTCGCTCGAATGCAAAGTTGATGCATTTAGCGTTTTATCCTTTTGCTTGCAAATCTTGTCATTCAAGTGCCTCCTCTTCGAGTCTTCGCAGGTTTTTTGCCAGAGCTGGTCTTGTCCTTTACAGTGTATTGCCACGTGTCCATACCCGTGCCACTTGAGGCATCGTGTGATGTTCAGGAATTCTCTATCAGTCCGATAAGTTCCCCACATCAAGTATAACTCTGCCTTTTCCGATCAGCTCGTTAAATTCGCGTTGGGGGGGTTTCCACGATCCAGTTCATTTCTGTCAGTCCTTATTCTTTGGAAGGAAATGTCTGGAATGTGATGCCTCTTTCTAGGATATTTTGTTGTTCCTCATTTCGGTCTCTGAAGTTCTTCGTGATGTAAAGTCCTTCTAGTTCCCTCCATGGTATAAGTTCTTTCTCCACGTCGTAGATGATCAGCTGATTGGCTTTATTTCTTGGGCTCTTTCTAATTTAAGCCCCGCCTTTGGATGCGGGTCCCTCGGATGAGTTCAATATCCCGCTTTCCTCTCTACTTCGACGCAGATCGACTGTACCTTTGTTTTCATTTGTCGTATGCTTACTGGACATGCAAGTTTAGAGCGTATATTCTTCCAGTTCTTTTGTTAAGTTCTCTTTGATTTCTGTTAGTTCTTCTTTGTCGTTATCCTTGCTCGGTTTCACAAACGTTGATTTCACCTCTCTGGTTGCTCTCTTGTGTGTGTAGCTGGGCTTGCAAACGGTTGGTGTTCCGCTCTTGAGGCTTGGGGCAGGTCATACCCTTGCCGGAGGCTACCGCTTGCGAGTAACGAGAGCCGAAGCGCTCTTTGTACTGTTCCTCTTTGTAGCCTTCCAACTTTCATTTTCTATGATGAGGTCATGGAGGATTGCCCTCCATGTTCCCCCATCTTTTTTCACGCGATGGTCTTTATCGTTGTCTTGCTAATTTTGTTGTTTTCCGTCAGAAGAAAACTTTCCAGGTCGCTACGTTGTCCTTTGACTCTTTCCATTAATGTGGTGGTCGTTGGTTCTTGGGGTTGGTCCGTCTCCTCAGTTGTTTGTTCCGTTGTCTGTTCCTTGAAATGCGCTTTTGTGTAAGGGGCTTCTTTTTCGATATGATCCTGCGTATCGATTTCCGCTATTTTCCGTTTCTCAGGGTTTTTTCTCCTCTTGTAAGGAGGAGAAATAGTTCAGCAAACGGACCTCGCAGTGCAACTGGTTACTTCTTTTTCCGAGTCAGCTCGAGCTGCCTGGAGCCACCGAGGTAGTCCGCGTCCTGCGGGCTAGGCTCCTTTGGTGTAGCGTCGTTGTCAAATGTTCTCAGCCTTGGTTTTGACCTTTTTGTTGTGTTTTGGGCTGAGCATGGTTCCAAGAGTGATTCTCTCACGACCAGTGGTCGGTTTGGATACTGTCCAGGGAAGAGTCGCCATTCCTGGAAGCCAGAACTAGACACGCTGTGCCAGTCTGAAGCCGAGCATGCCATCACCGGAAAGGCGCAGGTACTCCAGTGGAAGTCGCTTGGAATTGGAGCTTATCCGTCCAATCATCCATCTTCTCGCCGCGCATCAACAAGCTTAAGATTTCGGAGGCCGCTTGAAGAGCTGCCATCCTCGTGACCCGGGCGGTTAAGCCAAGGGGCCCTTTGTTTCCTCTGTCGTCATCGCACCATTGACCGTTTTCTCCAGAAGAGGGGTTGTGGAATGGGTCGCTGTGGACGGCCAAATCAGAGACTTCTATTTACGATGTAGTTGCTCGGGTTCCTCGGGGTCGCTTTCCCTGTACCGCAGCATACTTGGCAGGCTATGTGCGTCCCTGAAAGTTTCTTTACCTTCTTAGGTTTTATATCATTCTTCTTGGTAGCTGGATTTTGGTGTTCTTGTTGGTGTTGGTTCTCTTTTAATTTCTGCCCTTTTCTTCTTTCTTCTTCTCTTTCTCTTTCTTCTGTTTCAGGTTCCCCAGATTGGAGTTGGAGTCCCTGTTCATAGTCTCTTTCGTTCTTTTTCCTGCTTTCAACGCGTAGATAGCCTCCTGGGATGGGCGAGGTGTGGTGGATAGTATCGAACCAACATCCCGCTTCATCCCTGGTTCGTTGGCCATCGTAGCTGCGTTTACCAGCCATTTACTATTGGCTGGGTATCTTGGTATCCCTCATTGTCCGCTATATTCCAAGAAATCCTCGGTGTCCTAGAATCTCCTCGGTGTCCTCTCGGTGTCCTGTAGATCCCTTAGGATCCTTCCAAATCCCTCGGAGTCCCTCGGTGTTCCTCGGATGTCCCCACCGAGATAGTCCAATCCATTCCCTAACCACCTTAATACTCTGAGGTATCAAGCCAGGCACCGGGTCCGAAGACCTCGGACCATGAGCGTTGACTCCACGGTGGCTAATTCACGTGCTCTGGAATGTGCATGCCGGACATGCACCGGTGCAGGATTAGAATACTTCGCAGGGGCTTGCCGTATATTGCACGTGACAACAGGGTTAGTCGGGTTGAAGCTGCCATGAAAATGACCGCTCACCAGACAGTGGTTCCTCGAGTCCCCGCCAGGCGCTTCTTGACAGGTCCCTGCGTGACACTTCTTCCGGCTGCCTTCTCCCGCAACGCCTTGGCGGCAAGATCGGGTGAGTGGACCCCGGGTATAAACCCAACGACTGGTGTGTAGCCGAGTAGCCCACGCCACATAACTCAACCGCCTCGCCCTTTGTGCCGAGTGCAGAAGTGGTGCACCACACCACAACCTCTCTGCCTGTCTTCAACGCTCCCGCAATCGGTCGCAGCAACCGCGAAGTTAATCATGTGGTCATATTCACCCGCAGGTGTCCCACGCCACTTGGGCCATGACCAGTGTGGGATGGGGAGGCCCAAAAGCACTCCCCCCAACCAGAGCCCCGTTGGCCGGCGCAATGCCGTTTCCAGCGTCCACCGCGAGGAGGAGGGGTTGGCACTTGCCATCCGGAGTAGTAGAGACAGAGCTCCACGCCAGGACGGCTTCTTGAGTAGATAGGGACATTGGGAATCTCGTTAATCCATTCATGCGCGTCACTAATTAGATGACGAGGCATTTGGCTATTTTTTTTTTTTTTTTTTTTTTTGAAAAGGGGGTTTAAATGCATTACGCACACCAGCTATGCGACGGTACCCAGCTGGTAGTGGACCTCCCTATGCGAGGCATACCCAGTAAACAGGTCCTCTTTCTTATTATGCCTGAAGATGTTAGGCAGGCAGCAACCTTATCCGAGTAGGCCATTCAGCGGCTTATCTCACTTCGTGCGTGGGCGGTCTGGTGTTCCGGGCCACCGCTGTGGTGTGCTTGAACCTCCAAAACGTGCTCAGTCCTCCAATTATAGCTCGTGTTGATAAAATCTTGAGCTCAACTTTTGGAGCAGGGCCTCAGATGTTAAATCATTACAGATGCTTTCACTCACATACGCCAACGGTATGATAGAGTGGTTAAAGTTGCAAAAGATAACGTGGTCAACTTCGTATCTTTCCTTGATGGCGTTCCTCGGAGTGGCTGGTATTTCTCGAGTTTAGTTCTATGTGCCACACCCAGGTCGATATTACCTCTCCTACGACCCTGCGCGTCGAAAACAAGTGACGTTGCTCCTTTTGTCCACAAGACTCAGGCGCCAAACCATTTTCGGTGTTAAATGGGTTCCACATCAACCCTATCGTACAGACGGCTTATTGCACGCTTCAAATACGATGTAATTGGTACCGTGCTCTCGCAAATAAAAAGTACGATGCGTCCTGTGGCATTATGGTTGTAGGGATGTGGTTGAGAGTTTCGAACCGGTGCATTGCATCCCGCTCTGCAGGTGCGTTCTGCAGGTCGCCCTCGAGTCAATCTAGACCTGTCGGTAGAGCAATTAATCCGCAGCTTTATAGCATTTAGAAGAGTCTTTTCCCGCTTAAGAAGCGGGGTTCTTTTTCAATAACTCCAGCGATGCTGTTGGGCCAACTTTCTTTGACCCTTGAAGCGCTTTACCGTCATTAGATCGAGTGGAGGGCATTTGGCCCATCTCTTGCTTAATCTTGTCCAGCGAGTCAATTTCTTGACGGTTGCCGTCGATCAAATCTCCTAGTGGCTCTGGAAACTTCTTGAGAGATCAAACGGGCTCGGTTGGTTGACCTTCTCGTGTGAACTAGTCTCTAATCTCAGTTTCAGAAGTGGCATAAGCCAACCTCATCTGATGGTATGGAGAGACCCGCCGTCCATGGCAACTACTGTAGCGAAGTAGGCGTTCATGGTATCATGTGGGAGGCAGAGCCATTTCATCAAAGCCCGCAAAAAGATAGCGATAGGGAGCATCAATACTTTCTTGAGCCGACCTTTAAGGTGGTATTTCCCAGGGTGAGCAGATGGTATAGCCCTGGTAAGACCATTACACGCAAAGCAAACGAGCCCTTTGCTGTGGTTTTAGCGGCGCTACTCAATTTTATCTATCGCCCTGGCCATATATTGGGATTTCTGGGCTGGATCAAGTGAGTGCATCCTTCAGGTGTGGAATGGGACGTCGAGATATTTCCCACTCGTCTTCTCAGTTTTAAGGCACGGCACCAAGGGCGTCCTGGCGCAACTGAACTTTGTTCTGAAGTTTACCACCAATAGTACTTCTTCATGTGGATGGGATCATTTCTCAACGCTATGGTAGATGACCCTAAGCCTATGCTATTGGACCTCTCATGCCACACTGGTCTTATAGAAATCTCGGGCAAACGTGTCGATCGTGAGTTGCAGGCCTCTTGCTGTTGTGGGCATATAAAATCATGTCACAGCAAACGCCAATGCATTAAAAAGTGCTGTTCTCCAACTTGGCACTCTGATCTCCGATTTGGTAAGTCTCTTTGTGGAGTCTGTCGACATCACCTGGCTATTGAATAATAAGTGCACAAGGGTCAACCTTGTTTGACCTCAACAACCGAATTTTGACTGATTTCACCAGATTCCTCAGTCCCTCACCACGATATAGTCAAACCGCTCATATGTGTCCATAATATATCTCGGTCATGGGGTTGGCAGCCCTATGATGGAGCAGGCAATGTATCATTGACGCTTTATGCGAGGCACTGAGTCAAACTCCTTCGCAATATCTCCATGGACGCCAGTGTAGAACGGTTTGAAGCCTTTCTGTCCCTATTTCATATTCTCAATACTCATGCCCAGGCAGGCATGTTTTCGGCACATCTGGCTCTTGGGTAGAAACCGCTTTCTGTCGAGGATTCAAAGTGATAGGTCGTTGTGGGAGGCGGCTTGCCAGAATTTTGTGGAAGGTCCCCTGGTTACCACCGACTGGGACCGTATCATTGGCCTATAGTCCTCCAGGCCTCTCTACATTCTCCTTCTTTGGAATTAAGGTCGTTCTCGGCCTTAAGAAGGTGATTTAAGGGCAGTTTCCCATAGTTAAGAATTAGGTCGAATGGCATTCTTGTAAGAATATTCAACGGGACTGCTTTAAGTTGTCAGTGCAGGAGGCTTCATCTGGTCTCCAGAGAGGTGTCGGGATCCGGTAAAGATCTCTTTATTTCCTCGGGGACTATAGGTTTCCACAGATCTCTCGATTGTAGGGCGCCAGTCTCGCAACTCAGGGGATTCGTTGTTATTATGGGTTATGACATTTCTTAGAATTGAGTCATTTTTGGCTTTGCAGCGGGTGTTGCTGTCGAGGTTTTATGCTTTAAAATGGCTCTCAAGGCAGTGGCACGGATTGCGCTTCCATGCTTTAAACTGTGTTCTGGCATTCCACACGCCCACAATAGCCTTCGTGATGGAATATCAGTTCTGGGATGTCATTCACATTACGCCTCTCTTTCCTCTCCTGGAGTGACAGGTGGAAAAGTCTCCTGAGGAGGTAAATCTCGAGTTCGGTGCGGATTGTGCTTTACTGGCCATACCGACACGTGGTTGCAGATACAGCTCAGATGGTCTGCCCGAAATTCGGTGCCCGTTATGGCTGGTCAAGATTTGAAAAAGTTCAGTGATCAGAGACAACAAATCAGATGACCGTGGGGTGATGGTGTATCCTCATGTGGCGCGGGCTGTTTCGCAGGCCTTGGTTTCCTTTCTTCTTCCTCCATTTAATGCAGGATTTGGATAACCTTGTCTTTGTGTCTCAGATTCCTTCGTTGCCCTTTATGGGCTTCTATTCCGGCAAAGATCCCAGCAAATAGCGGGACTAATGCTTGATTTATAAACCCGGCAGCCATCAAGGATGAGTCTCGGCTTCCTGCCGGGCAAGCAGGGCTGACTCTTCAGCAACCTCCACGGTGCTTTCTTTACGTCGATAATATCGACCTGCCGGGAGCATCATGCCAATTTTTGTGTGCGCTGTTCGTGCACAACCTCGGCCTCGCTGTTTGGAAGGTTTCGGCCACAGTCGGATTTCTGGACATCGAAGTTGATTCGGCAGCAACCGGAACTGGCTTCTTCGGTGACAGATATCGGGGCCGACGGACATTCTGCTGAGGGCTCCGGTACAAATAAAGAATTTTAATTTTCATCCGAGGCTATATTTCTCTGAAACTGGGCCGATATAATTTCAATCGAGCGGGCTGGCAACCCAAACAAGAAACGATGTTCGCAGAGTGCGGTTTCTGGTTATCTCTGCGGGGGGACATTGTTCGGCGGGAACCAAACTAGGAGGCGGCCGCTTGCCAAACCAAGCTCGTATTCAAGAACTGATCTCGGATACTAGCAGATCGGTAGTAGTCCAGGTGTAGTGGGAACACTCACATTGGACTTCCAAGTCCAGCGGCGTATTAAGCTTTATGGTCCAGGGGATGTGGTGGAAACCTCATAAATCTTTCTTCTGTCCAGCGCGGCGTATTGCTTTTAAAAAGGCAAAAATCAAGCCGATAACGCCGTAGTAGCAACACTCCGTCCCGACACCTCAGGACGATCGCCTTAAGAGAGTCAGTAGTTACTTCCCAAGCCGTTCTACCCGCGCTTTTTTGAATTTACGTTAGACATTCAGAGCACTAAGAGAAATCACATTGCTGGTGCCAACAAATTCCTCTTTGGGGCCATCGCAATGCTTTGTTTTAATTAGACAGCCTGATTCTTGTCCGTGCCAGTTCTGAGTTGACCGTTGAATGACGGCCGAAGAGGACGATCGAGACGACCAAGCCGCCAAACGAAAGCCTTCTGCAGCAAGGAAGATCTCCGCGGTAGGTCAAGGCGCACTGGACCGAGCTCGGATCCTGACCGGGAACGAATAAATCCGTTCGACGCCGTTCTTCCACCTGCCCAGGCCTGGCATCGTTAGCCAGACCCGCTTCCTGACCAAGCCCGATCAACGCCCTGCCTCCTCAGAGTCAATCCTTATTCCGAAGTTGACTTGAGATCCCGACTTATGCCAACTCCTCCCAACCACATTATTTAATTTTATCAGACCAGAGGCTTTAACCTTGGAGGACCTGCACAGATATGGGTAATGAACCCCGGCGTTGACACCTTCCAACGTGGTCCCCCTCTCCTGATTTTTCAAGGTCCGAGGGAAGATCCGACACCGCCGCAACCAGGTGTTTTCAGCGTTCCAAACCCCATCTCCTCGCTATAGAGGTTTCCAGGAACTCGAACCGCTTATAACAGAAAAGAAAACTTCTTCCCGGATCTCCTGACGACGTTCCAGGTCATTTTGGGTTACCCTGACGAACTACTTCTTCCGGAGGGCCCAAATGGTATGATGGTTCTGCTGCCGGGTTCTCGAAATAGGGAAACCTGATTCCCCTTCGCCCGATGGGTGTGTGGCCCTTTCTCATCGTTCAAGCTATTTTTTATTTATAGATCGTTTCTCACTTAAGCGTCTCGTGTTATTATATATTGTTGTCGTTGTTAAAACAATAGTTTAAAAAAGAAAAATTGCTTTCTACGTCAACACATTACACTTCTTACTACTGGTTTGGCCAAGTGATGGATCTTAATTTGATTAATATAATAATATATATTTTTTTTTTTGTTTGTTTTTTTGCCTTTTTCGAGTGTTCGAGTGGAACCGAACGATTGCTTTGTTAATAACCTTCGTTTGCTCTGTTTGCTCGTTTAAGGTTTAGGACACAACCCCATCTTTCATAGGATTTTTAGCTTGAGATCGGACCAACCTCGTGTTGCAGGGCAAACCGCTTGTTCACACGAAACCTTCTGAACGAAACCCTCCATCGCCAGTCTTCCAGCCCTTCTAAGCCTCGCTGAGTGATGGCACTGGGTTATTACCACTGAAGATTTGCAACCGGACTGGCGGCTTCCAGGCAGGCTCGGCAACGCCCAGGACCCTTTCTGGCGCAACCGCCACCGCCGCGACCTTCCCTCCACCGTCAGAGTCTTGATGGAGGACGCGGTTCCACCCTTCGAGAGGATGGCGCGTTCCTCCCCACTTAAGCCGGGCTGACGGCAAAGTATAGCGACGCTTCAGCGCCATTCATTTTCAAAGTTAGTGTTTCGTTTGCAGGTGAGGCTGTTACAGCAAGGTCACCTTAGCGGATTTCGACTTCTATGGCCACCGTCCTTCGTCTCGGAAGTTCTGGGTTGGCAACCAACGCCTATGGCGTATGAGCGTTGACTTCCATGAGTGCCTTAAACTGAAAGCGCTGAACTCCTGCGTTTGTTCATCCCACAGCAGCGTTCGTTACCAAATTGCGCCAAAACTTGGGCCAACTCTGCGATTCATCCAGTTCTGAGTCTCAATTACGTTCATACTTAGCAGTTAGATCTCACCCATTTAAAGTTTGGAGAATAGGTTGAGGCTGTTAGCCCTGCGTTTCGTAACCATTCAAGGCCTGTAATCATTCGTTTACCCAGATGAAACTCGCAAACAGTGTCACTGACCCAACGAACGGAGCGAGGGCCAGCTATCCTGAGGAACTTGAGGAACCAGCTACTGGTGGTGAATCGATTAAATCTTTCGCCCCCATACCCAGTTCCGACGATCGATTTGATCAAGCGTCAGAATCGCTACGGACCTCCACCAGGGTTTCCCCTGACTTAGTCCCGACCAGGCATAGTTCACCATCTTTCTGGGTCCCAACGTACGCCTGCAGCCTCTTCTCAACGAGAACGACGCCCTGAGTGCGAGGCCGCGACGTGACGCGCGGCCCATCCTCCCTTGGCTATCGACGCTTTCATGACGACTCCTCTGGTCGACGCCGACGATTTCATTTCGCTGCCCTTTAGGTTTCAATGTCCCAACGCTTCAACGTGTTGGTCCGAGTCAACGCCGTCGCTGACCGGTACCCAAGCCGCGAGGACACCGCTTCGGACAGACGTCTCGCGGGTGCGTCCGTCACGCCCGGCTGCGAGCGCCTGCCGCGTCATACCATTTGGTGCTGTCCAGCCGTCGGAGTTTCAGTCCGTGGAGCGAGCCGCGAGCGATCACACGAATACCTGGTCAGCCGCAGCCACGAGGCGATCGACGATCGCCCTGGACCGACTAGTCCATCACTTTATGCTGAACAGCCGGTTGTTCCTCCAGGGTTGTTACCCACGGCCGTTGACCGAGAAATCACACGCAAAGCCAGCCAGCGTCTGTTCACGTCCATCTCCATTCTATCTTTGGTTCAGGCTTCTGAACGGTTTCACGTACTCTTGAACTCTTCAAATTCTTTCACCACGGTACTTGTTCGGGTATCGGTCTGGTCATATTTAGCCCTGAGATGGAGTTTACACCCACTTAGGCCACCTCTCGTCATGACTCTATCCTCCCGAAATCCTCTAACAACGGCTCGGGCCATTTCTTAATGGAGGTAAATGGCTCAATTCACCTGGATTTTGTTCTTTCACGGTCTGTCAAAGACGGATCCTCCTGAAACATCCACTTGCTGATCGCTACACCCCTTATAATTTCGATCGCGGACTCAGGTCGCTACGGCTGTCCCACGACCAATTCTGCACAGTCCTGGGACGATAGCTTTGCATTACCACCTCGCACGGACCATGGAATCGTGCTCCACGCCCAGCTTTGCGCTACAGTTCTCGACCTCGCAGAGCAATAATAGGACGCTTCACCCCGGAATTCACGTGACATCACTCTTTCATCCGCCAGAGGTATAATAGGGATTTGCATTTTCGGAAAAGGATATCAATGATTTAGCGCCTCGCCAAAGTGTCCTCTCCATCCAACGTCCGTTGTCTTAAGACAAACCATGGCGCATGAAGGCTTTAACCAGGCCTTGATTTATGTTTTTAATCGTGCCGTTCTGTTTACCAAATTAAAGACTGATTCAAAATCCGGTCCGACCAGCTAGAATCTGGCCAAAATAACATCTAGGGATAGGTCCACGACCGGCAACGCGCGGTCTCGCAATCGATATCTATAGATGCGCCACAAAAAAGAGATGACGTTGCGATCCGCCCTGTCGAGGATATCCAGTGGCCAGGGTTCGATTCGAGCTCGCCGCCTATAGAGCGGACGTCCATTTGCACGCTCCGGTGCACTTTCTGACAGCCTGACCGCGGTATGTTACCACATTCGGTGGCGCGAATGGGGCAAGGCTTCAGTGTTTGGTCTCTTTCCAGTCAACGGTCTGACCTCCCCAGATACGCCATGCCCGCGGATCTTTCCCTGGTCAGGTAACGTCGGGCGCGGATGATTCGTACGAAACGCGTGCGCCCACCGTGTTCGTAAACAGCCTTCAGCGGAATGGCAGACGCGGGCCGCGGTGATGATGGTATTCCCAACCACAGCGTCGCCCGGTAATTACAGAAAGACGGTCCGAGGGACGAGCGCCTCACCAAGCGTGGAGCACGGCAAGAGGGCTTCGTACGTCCCTACGCCCTGCTCGAGCCGTACGCGGCCACTTTATTCGATGTTCTTTGCTGCTGCCCATACCATGAAACCGTCTCGCCGGCCGGGCATGGTAAACAGCTTCGAGCGGTAAATGCCAGCGGCGCGAAACGCCCAGCCGTAGACCGAACACAAGTGGTCGCGACACATGCGGAAAGCATACCAGTCGCAGGTTGATGCGCAAGCTGTGCAGCGACCCACGAGCCGGCGTGGATCCACCGTCAGAGTAATCACGTTTCTTTCCATGAACTTGTGATTTGATCTCTCCTATCTAGTTTTGGCTGATGTCCGCACCTGACCAGCGCTCTTACACGAAGGTCCTTCAACAGTTTTTTCAAATCGCTCGGTACGCGGCGACGGCCGTGGTCATATTTCCGCCTGGGCGAGCGCCAGACCAACAGGAAGGTACCCCATACCCCGGATGGAGATCCTAGGTACCGGCGTTACGTTGCCGCAATCTCGGAAAACCTGCGCCCCACGCGGATACGGACACGGTTCGCCAGCAGACGATGCGCAGTCCGCAGCCAATCGGCTGCCCGCGGGTTTTTAGGTGGGCAGGTCTGGTTCCGCGCGCCGTTAAAGGCGATTGCTCTCCCCAAAGCAAAGCAGCGGGCATGCTGCCTGCTGAGGTCGGTCGAAGCATACTTGAGCAAAAAAAGAAAACAAACTCGTATGCATCGGTCGCCACTCCAAAAATCAGCACTTTCCTGATCATATGTTTTTGCTGATAAAAGGATATCAATGATGGGATAAGCCCCAAGTGTCACTTTTCGTTTTTTCTTTTTCCATTCTCGTTGATGCGAAACAGCTCGCCAGGCAGTAATGACGGCTGATTTACTTTGGCCTTTCATAAAATAATTAAAGGCAACCCTGAGTGTGCATTATGTAAAACGGTTCTGATCCGATTCGTTTACTGATAGTCTACCAAAAAGCCAGTATACCTGTTCCATAACAAATTCGAGGAAAAGATCGATCGCACGACTGGCTAAACGCGGTCTCGCAATCGATATACATATTCGTACAAAGACGAGACATGGAAGTGCCAACTCTCGCACGAGTAGATTCCTCACGTTCGTATCGCGCTCGGTGCGAGCCTGAACAGCCCTGGTGAGTAGAATTGGTCGGGGCTTCTCGTCTCCCAACCTGGGGCAAGGCTGCCGAGTCAGCCAAACTCGTAGGAAATGCATGCGTTGTATTTATACGAGGCGATAATACATCTCTCTCCCCGGGCCTGAAACGTTCTCGCCGTCTCCTGCAAAGGAGGAGGTAAACGACGGCAGAGGCCGCTGGCAACGCAAGCAGTTCTGGCGAACGACCGCCAGGCGTAGTCCAGGAATTGTATCCGTGGGACCGCAATGTGCAGGAAATGTCGAGTGAGGCGCTGCGTGGCAGTTCCGGCGACGCGCAATCGCGCGCTCTTCATCGACCTCACCAGCCAAGTGATCCACCCGTGGTCATATACATACAATTTTTCGCTTTGTATTTGAAAATGTTGTTCCGGCGGCATATATCGATGTGCAGATCTTGCCGATAGGAAGCGAGCTGAACGTTTCTCGACCAAAAGGAATGACGGAAACGCGGCTGCGAGGCAGCCGGTATTGGCAAGCCGTCAGCGTGGCGTCATCCGGAATTGTCTCCGGTATGGTGCGGTCAGCTCGGCAGCGAGATAGGCGGTCAGGTCCTCGCGAAAGGTCCATCGGTTGCAGAAGCTGCGATAAACCGCAGCATCATCGGCTGAGGTCGCGCGCAATGCAGCAATGCTGTCGTAACTGACGCGCGTGTTCGGGCGCATTCGCCCAGCGAGGGTACCCGTGAGGATGTGCATCTTCCGTCCGACGCGCACGAGCGGCACCCGAGCACGTGACGCCAACGCCGGTCCGAGGGCAGGTCGACGGCGTCTCGTTCTCGCAGCCGTAGATTCGGGCGCTTGGGACGCATGGCGCAGGGTTGATGTGACAACTCGTCCCGCCGCTATCGAGCTGAGCGCAAGTCTTCGGACCGTCGCATTCCGCGGAATGGTACTGGCAAAATTGACGCGGTGCCCGACGTCCGCAATCGTGCGGGTCCGAGACGTTTTCTTTCCTCACCGTTAGTAATGGGCGCGGGGAACGAAACACCAATTCCTGCGCTCTTTCAATAATGTGTTGGTGTTGTTTGAGACGTTCCGCCCGCCGCAGGCCTTCACTCGAGGCATCGATTCATCCATCTGGTTTATACAACGATTCCTCGTTCGCCGAACGTCAGACAGGAGGATGCGAGATATTCGGCACCAAATGTTCACGGGACGGGGGCTATATATGTTAAACACTGCGGTTTGGACTTCTCCGGTTACTTTCTAAGGGTCCTCCAGCTTTTACGCGTTTCATTTTCTTTTTTCCTTTCATAAGTTATTAATTTGCTCATCGGGGAGCGCGGCAAGATCTGATCACGAAACGCTTTTTGCGCACGGTGGCTTCCAAACTAAAGACGGCGCGGGATGGTACCCCAGCCACACGACCGCGTTTACATTCGCAGGGGAAACAGCGCAGTCCAAACCCGCGGACGCTTCAGCCTGTCTTCGTCGTCCCAAGCCAGCCAACGAAATACCCAAGCTGACTTGCCGTACGTTCAGTGTATTTGCGTGTACTGGAATCATCTCGTCATCGGACCCAGCCTGAATGTCAATCTCGCCGCTGGAGAGCGCGACTGACGGTCGGTGCAAGCAATGATTGGCGCAACGAGCCCCAGCCAGTACCAGAAGATAAGGGACTGCTCAATGGATCCTTCGACTGTCGTAGAGTCGCGTGTCCTGCACACGTTGCGGGCAATTCACCGCTCTGGATCGACCCAAGCCAAGTGCGCACTGGTGTCGGTGCTATAGACATTTCCATAATTTCAGCTTTGTATTTGCAGTGCCCTGCCGTTCATGATCCGCACCGACCAGCGCTGAACGGAGGTTACGCGCCGTCGAGGGCTATCTTCGTTTTGGTTTCTGAATGACGGCCCTGTCGTCTGACGCAATTGCCGCAGGCTCCACCCTGATGGAGCTTTTCCTGGTTAATCCAAATTAGTCAGCACATGCTTTCTTGGTTCCGAACAGAAGCTTCATCGCTCGGACGAACGGCAATACGCAGCTCCATCGGTTGCATCGCAGAGTCGCGCTCATCGCCGGACGTCAGTCTTCAACGACGTGTCAATCGACGCGTAGCTCGTTGCCTGTTCTCTGACGCCCTGGCCGGGCGGCATTAATCTTCGCTCCTGCCCGTCATGAGTACGCCTGGACCGACGGCAACCGAGGGCCGAAACGGAACGTGCTGAAACAAAGTTCGACCATAAACCTCACCGGCTGCAGATTGGGGCTCATGTTTTTATCCCCGTACAGTAGGTGCGCTGAAGAATGGTCGTTCTGGCGGCTACGCCGCATGCCAGCACAGGGTTTCCGACTGAGACGTGGTTCGACCGGCCCATTCGGCGGGGACATCTCGAGCGGGGCCACCGATGGGTCACTGCATCTGGACCTCCCGTGCTTGGCCCATCTGTTGGTATGTGGCTGACGTTTTCAGGGCGAGTGAACCGCCACCTCAGTCGAATGTGACGGGTGTTACCCGTTGAGCAATCGTATAAAACGACGACGCGCAGAACCTCGCGCGAGCATCGACAGTGCGTATAAGATTTCGCGGTCGAGCCTGGCTGCAAGGGTGCCGCTAAAGTAGTTAATGACGCTTGATTACGAGGTCGATGAACAAACGACGTATGTTTGCGGTCCCTTGTCCTCCGCCGTAAGCGCATTGATGATCTTCCATTCATACGCGTTCCAGTTTCCACACTTTCGAATGACTCCGTTACGTAGGTTATCTAGTTGTACGATTTCTGACCGCTCGATGTCATGCCGTGTGTCAATAACATGACATGTTGAGAACATGCCGCGCACGCAGGCGCAAGCTACTAAATCATAATCGACGGCGGCAGCGCGGCAGGTTCACTCAGAGACGGCATGATGGCACGGATACGCAATGAATGAGTCACCAATAGCACGATTGACGGTGTCCGTGCCGTTCCTGCGACCATCGGAGCTGGAATTCACAGTTATCTTCAGTCAGTCGGACACTGACTGAGCGTATCAGCAGACCTTTATTTAATCTCGATAGCCAGAAGTAATCTGACCTGAAGATCTGACGACGGCTCAACGGCCAGGATTGAGATCACCGCCTTATAATGTATAGTCTGGCGTTTTAGAGTTCGTTCGTCGGAATTGTCCAGGACAAATCGCCAACTAAGAAATGCACTCCCCGAAGAAAGCTATTTTCGTCACCTTCAGGTCCGGGCCCTTTCTTCCTGTGTTGAGTCCACGCAAGCTAACACCGCAAATTCCGCAGCGGCAAAGCCATTTGAAACAGAAGCTTTGGTTTCCGGAAGCTGCACGCAGTCACGGAGAAGCGATCGTGCCAGCTGGTCGTTTAACATGACAGTAAGGTGTGTATAGCTCACCCTAACTTTCGTGAGTGTAATACATTTAATGTCGCTGCGTTTTTGCGGACTAAAGGTTCTGTTGCTCCCCTATGTAAAATAGGGACACATATAATAAAATAAAAACTTTTTTTAGGAGAAACTCAGTTGTGTCGTTATTCTTGCCTTTATCATTGCATAGAAAATTATATACCATTATAAAACGACATTATCGTCAAGGAGAAAAATCATGGATAAATTAAGATTCGATTTTGTTGTGAAAGCAGCAGGAGATGGGAAGACAAACGTAATTGCCCTAACCTCCATTGCAACACAAGAGGACAAAAACTTTATAATGCCGCTAGAATACCAAGCAATTCGTTTTGGCTGTTTGAAAAGCTAAAACATGGCAGACAAGAATACGCTCAAAGGTGACACCAAAAAGAGGAGTATGGATAGCATACACAAAGATTTGAGAGAAATTTACCTGGATGAAGAAGAAAATCAGATGTTTGATAGAATGTCATTCCCAGAAGAAATTGAGGAAGCCGTTGAGAAAAAAGATGCTGAAGCGTTGAGAAGACTCTGTATGGCTAAGCTAGTAGGAAAACTTATAAGATCAACTTAACAAGGTGCAGACCGTCTAAAGTGCAGAAAATCATCAGAGAAATTTATATTAGGAAGAAACCACTCAATAAAAACTGTCAAGTACATATCGATGAATGCAAAGGTACAGAGAATGAGATGTAGTCGCTTTGAAATGATACAGGCAGGGAAAAAATCGAAAGTACTAAAATAATTCTAGAAAAAGCCTTACCTGGATTGGTGCATTAGCACTTTGATGATAAAATTAACGCTATACACTAAAATTGGGCAAATTGGAGAAAAAGCTTTGTTCATCTATGCGAATAAAAAGATTGGAGTCAAATCAGATATGCAATGGCATTTTAGATGTAAACAGGAACATTGTTAGAATGCGCAGTAAAGAAAGAGAGGCTTCTATTACAAGTAAGAGAAAAACAATTGACACGCAGGATGATACATTAATAGACCTAATAGCCATAGGTTTACGCAAATTTCATGAACAGACAGAGTGGGCAGTATTACTGAGACTGAAGACATTTATTTAATGAAATAGGAAAACTGGAACTGCAGGACTGAAAAAGATAATTCAGAGAAAGAAAAGCTAGCCAACCGAGATGGAAAATAAGAATCTTAAAAACACCATGTAAGAATTTGGCAGAAGAAAAATATGTCAGATTGCCCATTATCACCCCCGAGGGCAGTATGTTGGTTCAAACAAAAAAATTATGGAGAAAAAAAAATGAAAAAATAAATTTTGTATGAATTCAGAAATAGAAAATGTGTTTGATAAAGGAAAATCCAAAAACTAAATTTAACACCATTGATTAATGTAAAGGTACTGCTCAGTAATGATACCCTGGAAGTGAATGGTATTTATGACTCTGTGGCTCAGATATGTATCCTTAGTAAACTCAAGATTATTGACAATACAAAAAAAATCAAATGAGCAATACTAGTAGCCACAATTTAAAAACAATCAATGGTGTCAGAAAAGCGGAAGGATTAATAACTGTAAAACAAAAATCTTCTGATACAGAGAAAATATGATGGAGGTGTTTGTTATGAACAGTGAATATTTCAATTATGATTTCCTCATTGGAGCTAGATTGCATAAAGAAATTTAAATTATGCCAAAATGAAAAAATTAGAAATAACACAAAAAAAAATTCCGGACAGCGGTTAACCGAGGAAGATGCAAAAAAAAAAAAAAAATATAAGAATAGCCAGAGAATTCCTACTCTAAAAAGAAGAAGAAAAGAAGAACTATATGATAAATTTTAATGAACACATAGAAAAAAAAAACTTTGAAATAGTTACAAATCATTTAGAATATGAAGAAAAAAATGAGATTGATAAGTTAATAAAAAAATATAGAGCAATATTTGCGAAAGATAAATACGATATAAAGACAGTGAAAAGATTATATGGGACACACATAGAGTTTGCTAGTTGAAAAATATCCCAAGTAAAAGACCGTACAGATGTACGATCGAGGATAGAAAAGAAATTGAACAACAAATTGCTAAATTACTGGTAAGGGAGTTAATCGAAGAATCATTACAGTCCATTTGCTGCTCCAGGTAATGCCTTAGCATATAAACGAGCAGAAAATAAAAAAAACAAGATTATGCATATGATTTCCGCGACTTAAATAAAATAGTAACAGTGCCTCAATCCTTGTGCGGCCGTTTCCTTTGATTGAGGATCTTATGGAAAAAACAAGAGATTGCCAGTACTTCTCGATATTAGACTATAAACCGGCCTTTCAGCATTTTTGGGCAATACCTCTGAAAGAATTGAAGATGGGAAAAAAACAGCATTCTGGTGACACAGGAAGGCCATTTTTCAATGGACTTGCCTACCGTTGGGTTGAAAAGCTTCGCCAGCGATTTTTTCAAAAGGATTCTGATAATATTATAAGCAAAAACACCTAAACTTTCGGGTTTGTAGTCAATTATATCGATGATATACTGGTTTTCCGAAAACATTTGCCGGAACATATTGAACATTTAACAGAATTATTAGAAGCAATAATGAGGAAGCTTCAGACTAAAAAGTTTTCAAAATGTGCTTTTGCAAGAAATTGAGGTAAAAATATTTAGAGTCATGTGCAATACAAGAGACCAACTCAATACGCCCACTGAAGAATAATCTGGTATCAATAAAGAAATTTCCCCACACCAAAAACACAGAAAAGTATCAGGCAGTTTTTGGGAAAAATAAACTTCTACAATAAATATGTAAAAAGACAGTTGCAATCATGTTAGACCCACTACACAAATCTATTAAGAAAAAATCAACAATTTATATGGACGGAAGATTGTCAAGCATCATTTGATAAAATAAAAGAACTTCTTTGTCAATAAATCCAAACCAATTTTAGGGATAATTTGATCAAAAGTTGCCAATAAACATATACACGGATGCCAGTTTAAAAGGAATAGGAGCAATTTTAAAACAACCACAAATGAATGGAGAAAGAAGAAAACCAATTGCATATTTCTCAAGAAAAATTGAATGACGCCCAAAAAAGAAAAAAGCCATCTATTTAGAATGCCTGGCTATAAAGGCTGCTGCCAAAAAATATTGGCAACACCGGCTCATAGGACAGAAATTCCACGGTTTTCGGACCACAAACCATTGGAAAACATGAATATAAGAGTAGAACCGACGAAGAACTAGGTGATTTGACGTATTTACTTATCTCCAATACGACTTCAACATAAAATACTCCCCAGGAAAATATAAGCTTAGAAGCGAGACTGTTTAAAGCGAGAAACCCGGTTCTAGAACCAAATGAAAACGAGGATGAACAACCTTCTAAAATTATAAACTTCACTTAAAATTGGAAGAAGTTATTAGCGACCAAAGAAGAAAGAAACGAAAGATTTGCAAATCAAAAAAAGGAAAAAATGATACAGAAAAATAAAATATACTATAAAGGACAAGGAAAAAAGAAAAAGATTGTACTATCAGAAAAACTTAGCGTAGAACTTATAAAAAAATTCATGAACACTACTTTGCCCACATAGGTATAGAACAGATGAAAAGACACAAATTAGCCCTTTTACTTACAAGCAAAAATCTACTACTAAATATATAAAAACAACATGTAAAAATTGCACAACATGCATGAAGGAAGGCAAATCTAAGAGGTCAAAAATAAATATGGCCTAATGTCTCCCAGTTAAGGACCGGCCGAACGACCATTCAATCATATCAATAGATACAATTGGAGGGGATTTGGAGGATTAAGATCATCAAAAAAATATCTACACCTTGCTAGTGGATCACTTTACAAAGATATGCCTGAGATATTGACGTCAAAGACTCAAGAATGCCAACAATTTTTATAAAATTATTAAAAAAAATTTATGGAACAGACGAAGAAGATTGGCATGGTACTGACAGATCAATACACCAGGAATAAATTCAAAAGAGTTCAAGTTTCCTAGAAGAGGAAAAAAATAGCATTGTTAATCTTCACAGCAGTAAATTCGCCTTTTTCTCAACGGACTCAACGAAAGACTAAACCAGACAATAATAAATAAAATAAGATGCACAATAAACAAAAAAGAAAAAGTCGCATGGACGACGATCGCTTGGAGAATGCACAAAGAGATACAATGAAACAGAGCACACAGTCACGAGGTTTACACCTAAATGCTTACTGGAAGGAGAAAATACTACAATTTTGCAAGAAGAATTGAAACAGGAAAAAACGAAAAGCGACTTACAAATAGACAGAAAACTCATCTACATAGGACAAAAACAATCACACAACCACAACAAGAAGATATTCAATAAGAACAGAAAACAATAGGAATTCAATATTGGAGACATGGTTTTTGTAGAAAATATTAATAGACTTGAACAAGAAAAAATTAGATGAATTGAAGATCGGACCCTACAAAATCCTGAAGAGAATATCAAATTCTATATATGAAATAAAGATACTGGACACAAAAAAAACAGAATCAAACATGTTTCACATAACAAAATTAACACCAGCTCCTTTTACGCAGACTGAATGCGTGGAAACACACTAATCACATCTGTAGAAGTGCAGAAGAATTTTACAAATTTTGTCTCAGCCAGGGAGATGTAAAGAAAGTACGTGGTACTCCCTTTGGAATGAGTCCGCGCATCAACTAGCGCGTTGGTAAAACATATGTTTTACAAGAGAAAAAAGAAGTTCGATGAAGGATGCCTTACGGAAAAAGCGAACACGTGCAATGACAGATTGTAACAAGGTTGTAAAGATAGTTAAGATAAAGAGTGTAATTAAGGAAAAGACATTGCGAATAACTGACATTTAATGTCGTTTCTTTTTTAGGTAAGCGTTGTAAATAATTGTAAAATAGGGACACATATAATAAAATAAAAACCTTTTTTTAGGAGAAACTCAGTTGTGTCGTTATTCTTGCCTTTATCATTGCATAGAAAATTATATACCATTATATGTATATGAGAGGATCCCACCAAAAATGCTCACTTCGTTTTTTCGAGAGCTCCCCAAACTCTCGTATATTTAATTTCATTTTTCGAGAGAGCCACCACCAACTCTCTCGTTTATATTTGCTTTTTCTCGACAGAGTCACCACTAAACTCTCTCGTTTCGTATTTTACTTCACAACAAGAACATTGCAACTGTATAATGGTATCCCACAACGACAAAAGTACGTGAGAGAAGCTGCGCTCATGCTGAACATCTCGGGCACTTATTCACGCAACTGAGCATCGATCGTGGAAGCACGTATTGCCAGGCCCGAAGACTAAGCATTCATGCTGGACAAAAACTTGAGATAGCGCGTATTATGTGCAGGTCGAGAAAGCTTACCGTATTCGGCGCCGTGCTCCAATGTCGAAGGTCAGACACCTGTATTTCATTCTTTGCTCACTTTCGAGAGTACGAACCGTAGTTCCATACAATTTTGCCTTTTAAGCGCTACGCTCCGTAGAGTGTGCACTGCCAGATTATGGTTTTTACAAAATTTTCAATAGCTCGGATATTTGAAGAGATGATGCACGGATAGTACAGGTATACATATTTTAAATGTATACACAAGTCACCAACGTCACTCCGAGACGCTTATACCACATCCAGAGCCATTTGGTCAAAGACACGACTCGTGGTGACGTGCAGTGTGGAGAAAGTCTGGAACGAGCACGATACAGAACATTGATCAGGATGAAATCCCGAGGACGCGACTGACTGCTTCTCAGCCGAGGTCGAAGAATAGCCGCACGCTCGACGCTGCGACCGACCGACCCGACCGGACCGTCGCTTCTCTTATAGATACCGAGGTGCCCGCCGGAACGCCGGCGACGCACGGGCTTACGCACGGGCTTACGCACGGGCTTACGCACGGCCGCTTATGGGGCGAACCGCGCAACCCGAGCGCCCGCCCGAACGGACTGATATAACATAGATCGAAAACCAACACCAGTAAATTCCTTAATAATTGAGCTAGAACAAAACTAAACACACGCTATCCTATAGGAAAAAATCAGGGGAACACGATGCCGTCGTTAAAAAAATAGAGTTACCGTGTTCATTTTTGAGAAAAAATGGAGAAATGGTCAAAATCGTCATAGCAGGAAAAAACTCGACAGGCTATCTTATAGGAAAAATTAGGCCAATACAGAATCCGTCATTAAAAATATCGGTCGTCGTACGCGCGTTTTCGAGAAAAAAAAAAGTCCCCGAAAGTCGAGATAAAAAAAAAACAACCAGACTACCACGTAGACAAAATAACACTGAACAAATATCATACAGGTCAAAATATGGGTTACCGTACTAGTTTACGAAATATAGACGAAAAACCGCTGCCGCCGATCGGTACGCCGGTCGACGGTCACGTACCCACCACGCTCCGAGTCGAGCGACCGTCCGAACGGCCTGTTCCAACCTAAAGTGAAAAAAACCTGTAACTTCCTTAATAATTGAGCTAGAACCAAAAATAAACACGCTATCCTGTAGGAAAAAATTCGGGGATCACGATGCCGTCGTTAAATTAACAGTTCACCGAGCTCGTTTCCGAGAAACAGAAAAAAATTCTCAAAATTCGAGGAAAAAAAAACAACCATTCCACCGCGTAGAGGACGTAAAACTGCACAAGTTTCGTATAACCAGAAATACGCGTTGACGTGCTCGTTTTCGAGGTTAATGGCGAAACACGGCCAAGAGCGAGCGGTCCGGCGGTCGCCGCGCACACCGTGTCACAGTCCCGTCGGCTCCACTCAGGGACTGTGTCCGGCAATCGTCGGCCGCTGTTACGGGGCGTAGCGACCCCGAGTACCTGAAGCTAATCACACCGTATGAGCACTCCTGTTGGTCGTCTGGCAACGATCACACTCGCCATTCCTTTTTGGTTTTGTGAATGGTACGTGACGGCAGCGAGAAACCAGGCAGACCTTGGCCTTGGAACTTTGCCTCGGCCAGAGAATGTTGTGGCGACTCTATAAAATCGCCCTCAATCCTAAGTTATGTGGTGCGCGGCGATGGGATGCATGGTTGAGGGAGAAGGCCCAATCCCAAGCGACCACCTCCGGGGGCACCTGCCGGAACCCCGGAGTATTAGGATTACCCGGGTAAGGCGGCTATGCCCGGGTGGACCTTTATTTCCGACCTACGTGTGGGAACTACATGGAGTCAACGATTAAAACGGGGATGGGACGGGTTGTTTCGGTTGGGGAGGACAGAAGACCGGTGTTGGTGCTAGGGTGACGGCGCTCGCGCCTCACTCAACGCCTGACCCGGCTTCGTGGAAGGTGGAGGAGGACGGCAAGAGACTGCGTCAGTCTCGTCCTTCTCCTCCACGAGGAACCCATGGAGGCTCCAGAGGAAAGCGGACCCAGGGGCAGGCCGTCGACGGAGTGGACCGGGCGATGAACCCGGTCGTAATGGTGAGTTGCCTCAGGGACGAGGTGACCGAGGAGATATCCGCGAGGATCTCCTCGTTCCTGAGGCGGGTGGAGAAGGTGGCCGCGGCCTGCTCCTTGAAGGGGCAGAAGACCTGCGTTGCAGAACCCCTTAGGGAAGAGGCCCAGAGGATGAGGGAGGCGGCGCAGGAGTTGTGTGGGCGAAATGCGGCTGTGCACGCTCCAGGTGGAGGAGGAGCGACGGGGGGAGGATGAGGGAGCAGAGGCGCGCTGGAACAGCGCAGCTCTCTCCTAACCTCCCTCCTCCTCCCACACACCTTCACCACCGCACGACCCACGGTCGTGGAAAAAAGCGGAGTGCGGCGGCGGTGTTGCGGGGACTTTCCACCCGCACTCCGCCCGCGCAGTGTTCCCCCATTCTCTCTCCTCAGGCGACGAACTTCTGAGGAGGATCGGGAACATGATCGACAACAAGCTGGCCGCCTTCCGGGAGAGGAGCTCCTCCACGGAGGTGCGGTCGAAGCAGGAAGGCGATTGCCTCCCCGACCAAGGTCGGTTCCGGGCGGGGAGGGCGAGGGTGGGGCGAGGGAGGGGCGGCTCCTCCCACCGTGGCCGTTCGGTGCCGCGGGTCTCGGCCCCCAGGGCGTGTGGGTGTACCTGCGGCCCCGGTGCGCGCGTCTTCCGCCACCATCCCGAAGGGGGCGGTGTCGTTACGCAGCGAGGTGGTAGGGCGGAAGGCGAAGAGGGCAGAGTAGGAAGGCCTCGCAGCCCGCGACGCTGCTACCTCGCCGCCACGGCAAAGGGAAAGGCCGCGAAGGTGCGGCCAGGGCGCCCTAAAACGGTAGCAGTGACGCTGACCGTTCCTCCGGGGGGCGACCTGACACTCGCGGGGGCGATGCAGCTCGCCAGGGATAATATATCCCTGGAGGAGCTCGGCATCGCTCCCGTGAGTGCGAAGAGGGCCGTGACCGGGAGTCTCCTGCTGGAGATCCCTGGTCCAGAGGGAGGCGTGAAGGCGGACCGACTCGCCCAGAAGCTCCAGGAGCAGCTGGGCGAGCGGGGTGTCCGAGTCGCCCGGCCCACGAAGCGCACAGAGATGCGCATATGTGGGCTGGATGACTCGGTCACCGCACGCAAAGAAGGTGTCCTGTGCCTATAGCGAGGGCGGGTGATTGCCCCGAGGGAGACGTGCGGGTCGGAGAAATCCGCAGGGTCTCCTTCCGAAACTCTGAGGTCGGTGTGGGCCCGGTGTCCCCTCTCCAGCCGCCCGAAGGTGGCGGAATCCGGGAAGGGTATTGGTGGGAATTAGGTTTCGGCGCGAGTGGAGATACTCGCGCCGCGCCCGCTCCAGTGTCACCGCTGCCTCCGAGCTGGGGCACGTGAGGCGATGGTGCTACTCGCCGATGGACCGCAGCGGTCAGTGTTACCGCTGCGGATGGCGAATTGACCACCGCGCGAGCCAGTGTTCGGCGGCCCCCACTGCCCGCTGTATGTGCGGACATGGAGACCAGCCCGATCACAGGAGTAAAGGGAGCAAAGGAGTGCTCTCCCCACTCACTCCGGAAGGGAAGAAGAAGGGCCCGCCCCGGTTCAGAGCACCGCATGGTCGCTGGCAGCGCGTCCTGAATGCAGGTGGACGGTTGCCCACGGGGATGACGGACAGCCGGGAGGAGGCTGGGACGGCCGTTAAATAACAGCGCCCCGCCTCCTCCTCCAGGCCAGAATCTCCAACCACTGCCGCGCGGCACGGGACATGATGTCCCAAGTCCTCGCGGAGTGGGGGTTGAGCCTGGCGACCAGCCGCAAAGCCAGTACCGCGTGCCGGATCACCCACATTGGGTGGGCGACGCGGACGGTTTGAGTGGCGACGGTATGGTGAAGGAGGTGGCGACGGGTCCCCGCCGTTCTGCTCTCCCATTCTGGAGCGCGGTCGGGGTTTCGTCTCGCCGTGGACTGAGAAGTCGCCGTAGTGGGTGCTACATCTCGCCTGCAGCGGTCACGCCGCGTTCGAGCTGTACTTGGCCGAGGTCGCGGCATGCGTGCAGCGCTGCTGCGGCCCGGCCGGTGCTAGTACTGGGGACTTTAACGCCAAGTCGGTGGCAAGGGATCCCCTAGGACCACACCGTTCGCGGCAGGATCCTGGGCGACTGGGCGAGCGAGACTCACGACCTTCGGTTACTGAACCGGGGTCCGGAGCACGCACACGTGCGTGCGGCGATATGGGGGGTCTATCGTGACCATGTTGGATTCGCGACCCCCAACGCCGTGCGCATGGTCGTCAGCAGTTGGCGAGGTGGCCCCGGAGGCAGTACTCTCCGATCACCAGTATATCCGGATGGAGGTCTCTGCCGCCGGCAGCTGCGTCCCGGCACCGCCGCCCGGATAGCACCCACCGCGCCGCTGGGCGATTCGGCGCCTGGACACGGACGCCCTGATGGCAGCTGCCCTCGCTGCAACGGCCGCAGGTGGCGGCCGAGTTAGCCAACGCATGGATGGAGGAGAGGCTGCCCGGCTCGGGTACTGGCAGTCGCAAACATTTGCGACGCGTCGATTTGCCCGGGTCGGGCGAAGGCTTCTCCTCGCCGGGCGGTGTGCTGGTGGTCGGCCGCGATCGCGGAATTGCGGGTCGCGAAAGTGTCCGCGCCCGACGCCAGGTATTGCGCCCGCGCGCTGCGTCGTCTACGACCGGACGATGGCCGTGGCGCGAGACGAGACGGCAGAAATGTCCTGTAAGGGGCATACCGGATGGCGCGGGGTTGCTCTGCCGGGTCACGCTATCAAACGGAGCCAAGACCTGGGCATGGAAGGGATCTCCTCCCAGACCCTCGATAGACGATCCTTGGGGGCGCCGTACAGGTGGTGGTCGCCTGAAGAAGCTCCGCCGTGGGCGCCCCCGTCACCGAGGTCTTGACCTGGCTGCTGGAGGACGTGGTCAATACTCTTTCCCCAATTCGGGTGAGGGGACCACGTCCTCCGGCAGGCAGCAGCCCCAAATGGAGTGGGCGGCCGAACTGGGGGTCACTCAGAGGAGCTGGCCGCGCGGCCATCAGACGGCTCCGGAAAAGGGCGCGTAACTACGGCCCCGGGTCCGGATGGAGTGTGCCCGGCCGGGTTGAAGGTGCTTGACCCAGGGCGTCCTGCTGGGGCTGACCTCAGGCGGTTGTTCGACCGATGCCTGAGGACGGGCGATTCCACCCAGTTGGAAGGTGGCGATGATGGTCCTCCTCCGGAAGGAGGAGTCGGCCCGCGGAGTCTCCTCCGCATACCGGCCCATCTGTCTCACTCGAACGGGGGTGGGCAAGCTCTTCGAGCGGGTGATTGCTGCCCGCCTCGTCAGAGCACCTGGCGCGGGAGTGCCCCCGGCCTGGCCGACTGCCAGTACGGTTTCCGGAGGTCGATCGACCATCGACGCGATAGAGTCGTGTCAGGGCCCTCTCCGGAGTCGGCCTGCGTCTCCCGGGAGAGGGAACGGCTTTGGCAATATCGCTTGGATATTGCCCCGCAGCGCCTTTAACACCTAACCTGGGGAGGAGATAAGGAGGAGGGCTCCCCTAGGAATATCATCAGGTCCCGCTGTCTCGGGGCGGTCATCGGGGATTATCTCCGCGGCAGGTGGATCGAGTATCCGAGCCGTGATGGTCATATGCGGAGGGAGGTGTACTGCGGTGTTCCGCAGGGGTCGGTCCTCGGGCCACTCCTGTGGAAGATCGCGTACGACGCAATGTTGCGGGCCGACCTCCCCGACGGCGTCAGCGCCGTGTGTTATGCTGATGACACACTGGTGCTGGCCGTCGGGGCGCACTGGGGGAGGGCCAAACGTCTCGCGGAGGAGGGGGCGCAACGCGTCGTCGACCGGATCAGAGGATGGGGATGACATTGGCGGTCCATAAGACCGAGGTGATAGCGTTCCATTCACCTCGGCAGGATCCGCCACCTCCTACTGATCTGCGTGGGTGGAGGCTAATATCGAGGTGAAGCCCAGATGAGAGGTATCTGGGGCTGATCCTCGATAGCCACTAACGCTTCGAGGAGCATTTCCGCTGCCTGGTCCCCGGCTGGAGAGAGGGATGGTCGGTGCTTTGGGCCGGATTCTGCCCAGCCTTGGAGAGGCCCGGCGGGCCGCGTTCCGCCGCCTCTATGTGGCAACAATGGTTCAGTCGGTGGTCCTATACGGGGGCCCCGTCTGGGCGGACAACGACCTACAACGCGGCCTCCCCGGCGCGGCATGACTATGCTGCGTCGGGTGGCCGAGGCGGATGGCTCTGAGCGGTCGGCCGCGGGTACCGGACCGTGTCACATGAGGCGGCGACGGTTCTTGCGGGGATGCCGCCCATGGATCTCCTCGCGCGGTCGCACGCGATGATGTATCGTCACCGCGTCGACCGTCGCGCGCGGGTGGGAGTGGTCCCGGGTGTGCAGGAACCTGCTTGGGGCGAGTTGAAGCGCCAGTCCCGGCAGTCCGTGGTGCACGCGTGGCAAGAGCGGTTGGCTCTGCCTACCGCGGGGCACCGGACAGTCGGGGCTGTTCGGCCACTCCTATGTGAGTGGCTGGGCAGAAACCGTGGAAGCCTCACTTACAGGATGGCACAGGAGTGTTCTCGAGGCATGACAGCTTCGGGAGGAATGCCTGTGCCCGTATAGGAAGGAGCCGACGGCGCGTTGCTGCCGCTATTGTGACGCTGAGCGGGACACGGCGGAACATACCCTCGAGGTATGCGCTGCATGGGAGGTGAACGCCGTGTCCTGATCGGCGTCATCGGGCGAGATGTCTCGCTGCCGGCGACATGGTGCGCGCCATGCTCGGCAGCGAGCGAGAAGTGGAGGCCGTGGCCTCCTTCTGCAAAATCGTAATGTTGCAGAAGGAGACCGCAGGGGAACGGAGCGCATGAGCGTCAGCGGCGCGCTGAGGCTCGCACTCGTTTGGTGGCGAGAGAAGCATCGCCTGGGCGTCGAGTGTCCGGGCGGCCTCGGCGTGGCGCATGACCCAGAGCTGGGAGGAGGGTCCTGATGAGGCCCCTCCGCCGAAATGCGCCGTCCTGGACCGGCCATGGGGTGTCACGCCTCCTGTCCGGATCCTAGCGCCTGGAAACAGCACCCTCGGTGGCCACTGAGTGCGGCCATGAGCTGCCGACTTTCGTCCGAGTGGCCGAAGCTACGAATGGCGGCTCGCCAATGGCCACCGACGAAGCTCTGGAAACCGCGATTACTAAATGGCCCTGCCGACTGCACGCCATCCACAACCACCTGGGCTTTACACCGTCCTGCCGACTAAGGCCGGGGGCGATTACCGGTCAAACCGTTTGTACACGAGATTGCGCGCAATCCGCGGGCACGATGCAGGCCATCATCGGAGAGTATACGCCGAGGTCGATTCGGTATGCTTGCCGCCGGCATCATCGCGGAAAGTGCCATCCGTGGGCCCGTGGGAGGTCTCAGCCAGTTACAATGGGAATCCCACACCCTCTTGCCTCTCCGCAAGAGGACCGGTAAAGTCTTTCGTATTGATTTCGGGCACGAAAAAAAAAAAAAGTCAATCAAAGGACCGAGAAGGACGCGTACCAGGCTTCCCGAAGTGCAGGCCACGCTATAAAAGCTGCGCGCGGCCCGGTACTTATCCACCCTCGTTCTCACCGATGGGTACTGGCAGGTACCGCGCTCGAAACCGTGGAGCCGGCCCTTACCGCCTTCACCGCGTCCCGGACGCGGGTCACGTACAGTACCAGTTCGGGTCCATGCCGCCATTCGGGCTGCACTCAGCCCCCGCCACCTTACAGCGGCTCTTGGACGAAGTCATAAGGACCGCGATTGGCTCTGAAGCTTCGCCTATTTGGACGACATCATCGTCCTGGGAAGGACGTGGATTGACGAACACATGGCCAATCTCCGCGAGATACTCCACCGACTCCGGCTGGCCAACCTCCGAATCCAGCCCAGAGAGAGTGCCAGTTCGGCCGGACCAAACTCACTTACCTCGGCCACGTGGTCACTCGACAAGGCATCCGCACCCGGACCCCGGGAAGGTCCGAGCCATCGGGACGTCCCCGCTCCACACACACCAACCTCAAGGAACTACGGCGCTTCCTTGGCCAGCAGGTAAAAGCTGGTACCGACGCTTCATACCGCGTTTCGCCGGGTACCTGGCAGCGCCATGCTCCAGCTCACTCCAGAAACGCCGGAGATGGGCGTGGACATCAACCGAGGATGCGGCGTTCCAAACACCACGGCACCAGCTGGCCACCGCACCACGGTACCTCCCCTCACGTGCCCCGACTTTTGCCAAACCGTTCACCCTCCAGACCCGAAGCCAGTAATCAGGGACTGGGAGCCGATTCTGACTCAAGAGAAGACGACGGCGAGGAACGCGTGATCGCCTCACGCAAGTCGCACCCTCAACCCGGCCGAAAGAAACTACTCGGTGACGGAGAGGGAATGCCCTGTAGCGGTGGTCTGGGGATCAGGAAGATGCGCCCTACACCTCGAGGGATACGCTTTCACCGTCGTGACCGACCACCGAGGTGCTAAAATGGCTGCAGACCCTTTTTTTTTTTGTTCATTCGTGGGAAAATCTTCGAAAGAATTCCCCTCCACCTCTTATGGGGAGAGGCGGGAGAGGTGCGTGGATTCCCGCGCCCGTTATAACGGGCTGCGGGACCTACCCACTAAAAACCCCACAGTGAGCCGCTTCCGCACGATTTGGGAGGATACCGGGAATCGCTCAAAGTATACTTCCGGTATCCTCCCCGTGCCCGCACTTTTGCGCCCACCCGCGGGATCGGACAAAGGGTCCCCCCGGTAATCGGCCTGTCTCATCGCGGCTGGACGAGGTCACATCGTCCTGCCGCTTAAATCCGTCCGGGGCCGCGTCTAGTGGCGGCTGCGAGCCCCAACTCTCGCAACCGCCGCGACCCCTTTCTCACCCCTCGGAGGCTGGCAGCTCACGGCGGCACCAGGCCACCGAGGAGTGCCACTCGTGCGCCGGACCGGACAGGAAGCACTGTCACCCCATCGGTTCCGACCCTACGCCGCCTGGCGGGAGGGGCTCCTATCAGGACCCCCTCCCGGCCTGGGTCATGCACGCCACGCCGAGGGGGCCGCCCGCGTCGCCTGACGCCCAGGTGAATGAAGAAACGCTTTCACTTGTCTTATGCCGACCGCCACCCGTCATCTATCCCTCTGATCCGGTCGACGCTCCTTCCGCGTTTTGCGCCCTCCTCCTGCAATATTGCGATTGCGCGCGAGGCCACACTTCTGGCCCTCCTCCAGTGCGCCCCGGCATGGCCGGCACCAGTGTTGGTAAGCCGCATAACATCCACGGCGCTGACGCCGATCGGACACGGCGGTCTGCCCGCAGCACTGCGTCGTACCTCCGATGGTATCTTCCACACGAGGTCCTGCTCGAGGACCGTCACAATGCGGAACATAACGCGCGAGTACTCCTCCCTCCTCCGGCACAGGTATCTCCCGAAGCTGCCATCCCGCTCGGAGAACCACGATTGCCACCTGCCGCGGAGATAATCCCGATGACCGCCCCGCGACGAGGAGACTCGCATAAGATATTGGCCGAGCCACTACGCTTATCCGGTGCCTCCCAGTAGGCGAAGTGCCAACCGCTCTTTAGGAAGCGATTGGCAATATCCAAGGATATTGCGAAAGCCAGCGCGCTCCCAGGAACGGCCGACTCGAGCAGGGCCCTGACACGCAGGACCGCCTCATCCCCGCGTCGATGGTCGATCGGTGACCTCCGAATCATCGCGTACAGCGTACCGCGCAGGAGATCCGCATGGGTGGCACCCCGCAGAACCAGGTCGCTCGCCTCATGTGAGGCGGGCAACCTTCGCTCGCTCGAAGAGCTTGCCCAGAGCCATTCGCCTCTGCGCCGAGGGAGCACAGTCATGCCGCGCCGTGTAGAGCCGCCAGGAGATCGTCCGCCCAGACGCCGGCCACTCCGGACTGGAGGACCATCTCGCCTGAACCTTGCCAGCTGGGTGGAAGGCTCCGCCCGTCGGGCCTCAGGCATCGGTCGAACATCCGGCCTGAGGTCAGCTTGGACCATCTGGGTCCTGCCGGCCCAAGACCAGGCCGCGGAAGCCTTCCTCGAAGCGCCGAGGGCTATCGAGGATCAGCCCCAGATACTTCATCTGAGGCTTCACCTCGATATTAGCCTCACCCACGCGGATCAGAGGGTGGCTGGATCCCTGCCGAGGTGAATGCCCGCTATCACCTCGGTTTCTTATGGACCGCCTCCGCCGGAGGACTGGTGGTCCCCGCATCCTCACCCGGTGATCCGGTCGACGACGTGTTGCGCCCCGTCACTCCAGCAGCGGAGTTCGGGCACCTCCAGTGACAGGGGCGCCCACGGGCGGAGCTTCTGCACCGCACCGTACGGGCGCCCCCCCCCAGGATCGTCATCGAGGGTCCTGGAGGAGATCCTTCCATGCCCGGGTCTTGGCCCGTTTGATTGGCGACCTGAGAAGGGCAGCCCGCGCCATCGGTATGCCTGCCACGCCTGGAGTCATCTGCCCTCGCTCGCGCCACGCCATCGTCCGGTCGTAGACGACGGCGCGCGCGCGGCGCATACTGGCGTCGGGCGCGGACACTCGCGACCACGGGCGAGAACACGTTATCCCGGGAGACCTCTCACCGGGCCCGACCGATTTCGCCGAACTCCGTCACACGCCGGGAGGCTGCTCAACCGGCTCCAGGACGCACTCCACTGGCTGGACAAACCATGGCCGCCGCTTCGTCCCCGCCAAAGGGCGGTATTACAACCGGCGACTTGGCGCGGAGCTGGAGTCCCGGCCGTGGGAGACACCTGTGATGTGACGCACGCACCCACTCTCCTCCGCCGAAGGAGAAGAGGCTTCAACGGCACGAAGCTCGCGCCGAAGTACGACCCTACCAGGTGCTGCGCTCTCTCGGCCCGACGGTGGTACTGCTGCGAGGACCGCGAGGGAAGATGTTGCGCACGCATGTACAGGACCTCAAGACCTGCCCCACCACCGAGTACAATGGTACAAAAGGCCGGCCAACCGACGAAAGAGCTCAGACCGTCCATGATGAACCGGAAGACGGAACCTCGGGACGCGCCTATACCGCTCGGCCAGGACCGAACGCATCGGCCACCGGAATCGCGGCCACGGATCCGGACCGTCGAGGCCTGGCCCGCCGCACCGCCCGTGCGCCGGAGGGAGCCCGCCAACGCCCGGGTTCGGCCACCACCACCTACCACCACCAGCCGCAGGGGAAGTCTGCGCGGTGCGAAGCCGAGGACGCGACGACCTGGCCTCCACCCGCGGCACCCACAGGTCACCACCACACCGCCACGGCCAACCGCCCAGGTACAGGACCCCGCGCCGCCGTCCGTTGCCGGGGACAGGCCGCCAGCCAGCGCCCGGAACCGGCCTCAGCCGACCCCGCACCAGCCGCAGGGCACCGGCCGGTGCCGCCGACCACCAGCCGCCGCCCGAAGTCGGCCTCCACCGCAGCTGAGCAGACAAGGGCACGCAGACCGAGGACCCCGGCCCACGCCGGCCCCCAGTCACCCGTATTGCCCGGCAGCAGCTACCGCCAGGATACAACTCTTAGCCCGCGCCAGGGATCTTCCTGGTGGAACGCCCTCCTGACACGGCGCTACCCGGCGAGTCCTGCCGCTGCCCCCGATAATGGCAACAGTTGTCCGCGTCCGCCGCCTCACCACGGAGCAGTTCCGGATTCAGCTGCGGCCGCGCGTGCCCACACGGGTTCCACCCTCCGGCAACGTGCCGCCGACCGCGCGGACGTCCCCGAGTACACGCGACCAGCCAGCAGAGATGATGACCGATGGACCTGGGCATCGACGAGAGCGTGGCTCGAGCGCCCTGGGCTTAGGCCCCTAATTAGAAATGGTTTTCCTACAAATGTATAGGCAAACCCCGTAGTCGCTAGGGATAGTCATATAAGAATAATAAATATACATGCCAAAGACAATCGAGTGGGTCCGCGCCTCCGGAGGGGGAGGGTGGTGTAGCGGCAAATCCGCCGACCAGAAGTCACTTCCCCCTCACTCCCTCTCCCTACTCGCTCACTCTGTTGCTCTCTCACTCTCTCGCACGTGCCTGGCGCATGCCTCGCCCGGCCACGCAGATGGCCGCCGACTCGACGGCGCGCTCTCGCTCATAGCCAGACGGCGCACGTCAGTATAAATCGCGATCGCGGAGCGATACCAGCCGACAAGCGCTCGATACCGCTAGCTGGCCTCTTCCGACCGATAAGAGCGCAAAGCTTGACCGAACCGATACGGGCGATTCTCACATTTTTGTACTCCTTACGAATTCCCGCGCCGACGGGCGCATCAGAATCGGAGTGCGTCCGCAGCCGATTTACTGACGTCCACTGCACCGTTTAACCCGCCGTCGCGACGTCGTTTAGCCAGTATTACAAGGCCACAGAAACGTGGACATCCGGTCACCGGTAGGAACTAATTGATCCGCAGAGCCCTCCGGATTCACGACCTCTAATAGCCGAGGAAGGGTGGAGGTGCGTCCGCTGCCATCCGACCCTACTAGTCGGCGACTACCAATTCCGCCTGCCTGAACTCACTGCTACCCCAGCGAAGCACTATGTATTTGCGAGCGACCGATGGACCACGTCCCCACTAGAATAGGGACCTTTATACCCCGAGCACAGGAGCAGAGCAGACCCGCTTTGCATACCGACTGAGCCGGCAAAACCTGGGAACTCACCAACAGTTCCCGTTACAAAGTTATTTATATACCTAACTTATTTATGCGAGTACGTTTCTTCATTTTTGTTGTCTCTAGGAGAAAATTTATGTATTAAAGTGTCGACGGACTTCTGCCAGGATCGCGTACGCCGGCCACAAGGAAGCAGTAACGAACCGATGTTGTACGTACTTCGCGTCTTATCTCTTATAATTTTATGCATAACACCCCAGGGGTTCTTATTTCCTTCACTAAATTACAAACATTCTTCCAAGTCAAGAGTTCTTCGAATTTCCCCTTACCGCCTGCACATATCTATTACTAGCTACTAGTTTTATAATCCCGAACATGGTTTTTTCCAAATAGTTAACTTGTTGCAACCTCCGAGTACGAGAAGAAGCTGCTTTGCTTTATTACAGTGAGCAATAATCCTCCAACTGAGACCAAATTCCACTCAATTCCACCATGGAACCACCTTGTTAATATCCTTCTTTTTAGGAAGTAGAACTGTCACACCGAATTCAAGATCCGGCTAATTTTTTCTGGAATTTTAATCTATTTGCAATCAATTTTGACTCAGAATTCCAAAACCTAGCTGTACATTCGATGATTCATTTTATTAATAATCGAAATTTTTTCGAATGTGGTAAAATTAATTAGATTTTTGGTAGAACTTTTTTTTTAGAACTTCGTCAAAGGAGCTAGATTCCAGCAGCTCGGACCGAGTATTGACCCTTGCAGGCAACCCTTGGTACCGACTTGCTTTGACATTAAAGTGTTTGGAAACTGTTGTAACCACACGGTCAGGCAAAGTAGTCGACCATAAGTCGATAAAGATTACGAGGACACACCCGGCGTTTCAGCTTCTGAAGGATGCTTGGCCTGAAACATTATCAAAAGCTCCGGCGATGTCGAAGGAGAGAGACCCATGACATAATACTCCTCTCGGCTGGGATATCAATTCCCTGAGCTTCACCACAGCGTCTTCCGTGGATCTGTCCAGGCCTGAATCCGTATTGCCGATCCCGGAGCAAAAGTCTGGAGTTTAGGAACACATTTCTCATTCTGTTGATCATTAGTCTTTCTAACTTTCACTTTGCCTCAGATGGATAGCAGGCATATTGGTCTATACGACTTGACGTCTGTTGGTGGTTTATCGGGCGCCTTTCAGAATTGCTCTGATAGATCCGATTTTCCACCTAACAGGAAAGCCCCCGATGCGCTAGAGCACCCGTTGTGAAGAGTCTTAGTAGGGCATTATGGATGGATCCATAAGCACATTTAACTACTTCGGCCTCTACCTGGTCCAGCCCGGGGCATTTGCCTCGCTTTAAGCGTGATACCGCAGCTCGAGCTCATTTCACTCGTGAAGACTGGAGAGTCTTCCAGTCGGCAGATCGGTTGCGGCATCAGCTCTGGTGTTTGCTTGCTCCGGCGTTTCATCCGTGACCGTATCGTCCGGGATTAAGCGCCTGTAGGAGCTGCGAGGCAGTGGATTCCCAGTCAGTCGTATAACCTTCTTGCGTTCGAATGTTTGAGACTGCAGTCTCAACTTACAAGAGTTTGTTCTGGGCGATCTTGTAAAGCAGGAGTCCCCATGGCAAACTTTGTTGCCCCTGCTCCGTAACAAAGTTTTTTCCAACTTTGCGACTTCGCAGCGCGCACCGCGGCTGTGTAGGCGAGTCTAGATGTTCGATACCCAGCCTCCTTAGCCGCTCTCTCCTCCGGGTTTCCTCTGCGTAAGAAATCCGCGTCCTAAGTCGATAGACTCCGGGCTTTCATTCTTGTCAAATTTTCCGTCCACCAAGAGACGAAGGACTTTGAATACCACTTCAGCCAGACGCATTGAGACATTGCACGCATCGATGATCGATTTCTCTCAAACCTCTTGTGCCTTTCTACTGCGGTGTTCGACCACCTGCGGCACCCAGTGCCGAGGGGTAATTGCTGCCTCGCGCCCTCAATCAGGAACTCGATCAAAACGCTCCCAGTTGCGCATGCAACGTGCGGAATCTAGGCTGTGAGCTTCGATTCTCATTCTCGTCGTGAACTTCATAAGACAAATTCAATAACTCGATGATCGCTGGAGGTCAATCTTGCTGAACCGTCCAGTTTTTGCACAATTGTCGTCATGTCGCTTCAGTCGCTAATGTTGACGTCGATCAATGAAGCTCGCCGGCTGGGCTGGAGTAATGTAGGAATACTTTACCAGCCTCGTTCAAAAATCGTCAGGTCGTGTAATGCGATAAACTCCATGAGTTTTTCGCCTGCGTATCCCGTTACGGGTAACGCCGTCTCCCCCAAAGGCGGGATCTGGCATTGACGTCCGCGGCTATCACACGACTCACGACGGTTGTTGGGAGAAGCATCTAGTGTCTTCTCCAAACGATGCCAGACTTGGTTCAATGTCTTCTGACCATTAGAAGAAAGTACTGGCTGACGAGGTAGAAACTCACCGAAGGACCGCCAATGCAAACGCAGGAGGTGAACGAGTATCCCACACCAGATCTGTGATTTTACCACCGTGAGGTCCGGGTTTCTGACCACTATTTGCCAGCCACTAGCCCAAGGGACATCCTCAGTGATCACCCCTTCGCCGTGATCCCAAAGCCTAGGAGACGTCCCTGGTATTGGTAAAGTTCCTGCATGAGCAACACGTCTGATCTCCTTTGCGTGCATTAGCTCGCTCACCTCACTCATGGAACAATCCAGCGCACGCCGCATATTATGCTGCGCGATACGCAATTGCCTTACAGAGGATTCTCCGGGTCGTTTCTATCCCATAATTCGTTCGAGATACTGCTAGTTCGAGAGCTGTCGTATAGGCAGGGCAGTTTGACGTTGTCTCGTGACTTATGGTCGTTAGCTTCTTACCTCCTGTTCTGCAGTTGGAGCATAACCGGGAGTCACTTGCTCTTCCACTGTGCACGAGAGCAATGGTCTTGCCCCTTCTTTCTGAGGCAATGATGACAAAACCTCGACTACTTCGCTTTGCATGTTTGTTGCCATATGAAACATTTGACACATAAAGCCATCGGCATTATGCTTTGAGTGGCATGATACTGCACTCTGCTTTGGCGACCACAGCAGCGCGCGCATTCTGCCCGAGCTCTTCAGCCGCTGGGCGAACCGGCGGATGACTTCAAAGACCCAGTTGGCAGTGTCCTTATAAAGCTTCGGGACGGTTGCAAACCCAGGAACCTCCAGGTTGGACGACACATCCGCCTTAGTCATGTCAGCTGAGGTTCTGCTTCCCAAATGCTGGAAAGCGACCCTCCTCCTTACTCATCGACTTGCGAAGAACATCGTACACAATGATTGTGGGGTTCCTCCAAAGTCAGATAGAGTTGCTGAAAGCCCCTGCTTCTTTCAGCTTCCTTTTAATTGAGCTTGAGCCTTCAGATCCTCCTTGCGCTCGGTTTCGACGGCTATGCCACGCGGAGTGGATGCGTCGGACGGAAGACCTCACGCGGATCTTAGCTTTCGCCGAGCTTCACCAAGGACAGAACAGTTTGTTTGGTAACATCACTGTTCTGTCCTTTCTACCCTTTGCGGAAGAATTTTCACGACATGACGTGGTGGTTTAACCGCTTCCGGGGAAACTCCGATTCGCATCGACTTTTCACCGCTTGGGCGTAGAGTCGACACTGGTCGAGCAGGTGTTTGTTTCGCAGTCGGACAGGGATCCGTCGTCTGCCGAAGCTGAAGCTGCTAACCCTCTCTGCGACCACCTCTTGACGGATCGCCGCGAACTGTCCTTCTAGAAAGCTATTCCGGAGGAGAAGAACTTACTGGACGCAAGCTCGTAGAGCGCTGCCGCGTTGCCAACTATCAAGGCTCCGGTCTCCTTACTGAGCCTGGTTTCTTTACCAAGACGAGTTGGTCCGGATGCCCTTGACGAGTTTCGAGGCCTCTCCACTAATGACGCGTCGAGAGGCCTGATCGAAGGTCTAGGTTTTTCTGGTTTTTTCCTGGTTTTTGCTTGCCGCTTTTTGGGACTTTCGCTTTACCCTAAGCGGCGTCTCTAAACTATCGACTTCATGGCCCGCTTTTCCTCCAAGTCCGAAGACGTTGGCGTTTGCCTTCAGAAGAAGCGCTTTGGCTTTTTAGCCTCCGGCTTCTTTCGGTGGAGTTGACCAATACGGGGTGGTGTCCCTGATCCGAGTCCCGTCTCCAATTTTCATTGCCAGGGGCGCAGGGGATTTCCCTGCTGGCTTAAGGTGTAGTAGCCTTGCCCTTCGGTGATCAGGGGAATTTCTGCTGGAGGGCGTTTTGGCTTGCTCGCCAGCCTCAGCCGCCTTCACTTTCGTCTGGAGTGGTGAAACCACCCCAGCCTTCTTGCTCACCGCTGTCTCTCGTCCTACCGGGAGCAACAACAACGGCCGCCTTAACTCCTTTCCCCCTTTCGAGGTACTGAGGCGTCAATTTTTTGAGAGTGATTTTGGATCCATATTACATTTGGTTCTTTTCGTCAATGCGGAGTGTGCCCCCGGCCTCCATGGACCCTCAGTTGGAACCCGGCTACTGCCTGGGTTAGGACTTACACCCGGGATATAGTCCGCGAGCAAAGGCCGACCGGGAAGACTTTCCCCGGACTCCTAGGTTCACTTCCTCGCACTCCAATAGGACCCACGAATGGTGTTCCAGAGCCGGTTGACTAGGCACAGAGGACTGCTTTTCTCGCCTAGCCATACCTGTCTAGACAAAGCGAGGCCAAAGGTACGTGTTGGGCAGCCTACACTCCCGCAGGAGGAGGGCCCTCAAGATCCCAGGATCCTCTTTTCCGCCGACACAGGTCGCCACGCACGGCAAAGCGTGGGGAACAAACCTCAAGCAGATGTTCTCTCTGCTTCGCTACGCCTGGTTTCTGCTCCCTGTAGGGAGCCCGCGCTACGTAACTAGGACATGACCACGGGCATCATGCATCCCGCCTGTAGCTATTAGCTCCAAAACGCTTAAGGGACTCCGTCGCCAGCCAACGACTAGTTGATCTCACTTTGCCATCATCGACTGTGCTCTGGACGCTTCAGGCGCGTCTTTTTGCCATCGCCAACGACGTGCTGCTATGTGCGGCGCAAGGACAGTCTTACCATGTATCTTGTTACGCCATCGTATCATACGTCGTTGGCGTACCTTGCGTGTTTTTCGTCATGCGCTGCATATCCTTCCTATATGCGCGTCCGTATGCTGCAAGGACTCCGAGTGCTGAGCCAGAGCCGTACACCACCGGCTTACAGCTCCAGGTTGAGCTGGTCTAGGCGAGATCTTCTGTCGATGGTCAGGAGTGATCCTCCACGCTTCCGAGAGCCCGTCTCCCTACCTAGGATACTAGTATGGGATAAATCCGGCAGCCGACACCGTCGAGCGGTAGGGAACAGCTCAGCTACTTATACGGTGGCCTCGCTTCCGCCGATCGTCTGGCGTATGTCGACGTCTGCCACCAGATCATTTTTGGTGTGCTGGACCTTGCCAAGTCCCAGCGGGGTATTTAACTTTTGGGGACGCATACAGACGTCGTTTTGTGTCTTGTTCTTTGGTCTTGAATTTTGCTCCAAGCGTGAAAGGGGGCATATGGCCCCCTTTTTGCACATTTGTGGTGATCAGGTACTTTCGCCTTGCTTGGGAATTTTCATTAATGCGAAAAGGGGCATATAGCCCCTTGCTGATGTAACTATCACGCTAATTTTCTTTCCACATCTCTCCTTCTTGCTTTCCCGACACCACGGTTTCTGACGCCTCTGTGTTTGTTTATGGCACATGACGATCGACGGATCCCATCTTTGCTCGGGTAGGTGGGATTGCTACTCCCGCTGGTGTGCCCCTGCACCGCCCCTGACTAAAGCCATAGCCCCCTTCTGCGTCTTGCCGTTGCCCGGCGTCCACCGCATGGAGGAGAGGTTGACTCATGCTGTGGGGGCCAGTGGCGGGTGCTATACCTCCCCCACAACTTTGGACACCAAAAGATAGGGACATTTAATTTCATTTCATTTATTCATTCTCATTAATTGTGCAGTTCCTGAGCTTTCGCTCATTACCGCTATATCATTCGTTCTGTTTTAATAATTCGCGTTTTTTTAAATTTTTTAAAAATTTTTTTTTTTTTTTTTTTTTTCTGCGATGTTTTGTTCTAGGTCTCTTAGCCGTCTGTTTGTGACGTTGCCCGTCCCTACCACGTGGAGGTGGACTACTTTTATATTCTGTTTTTAAGGTGAGTCTGTTTAGGATTCTGTCTGGATTTTATGTAACATATATCATTTCATTCTAAGTTCGACTTTCCCATTGGACTATGTTTGTAACTGTAAAGTCTAGTGTTTGTTCTACTCTAGTTGAGATATTGAATATAAATATCAATACAAATACAAGTAAAAATATAAATGTAAATAGAGATAAATATAAATATATCGCGTCCTTAGATCGGTTATGAGCGCAAGCGCGATCGAGCAACGCTACTCTACAGAAGTCCATGAGTGGGGCGGTTGGAGCACGGGGAACCAAGGTGAAGAGTGGTTGGTTCTCGAGCTCAGCGTCAAGTCTCTCTTAGGAACTGTACCGCTTGCTAAGATTAGACGATAAGCTATACTTTGTACCAATAGTGAATTTGTTTCTGACATTATTGTACTGTCTCATTTCATTATCTGCCTGTTCCCCAAGCTCCCATCATGTCACATAACGAGAGTTTAACTCAGAACAAATATATGTTTCACGCACTCAAATACACATGTACTTAGGCGATTAAATAGATATATGTATACATACACATACATCCATATATACATCCGTAACCGCATATGCACATACAATTGCTTGTTTATTGAATTTATCCAGCACATAATGCACATATTACAGCGTTTGTTCAGTAATTTCACATTTTTATATGTACGCATTTTATATGCCATTTAACATATGTGCTCCTTTCTTCTTCCTTCTGTTTCCTGTTTTCATTTCTCGACACTATGCTACTGTACAATTGTTAAAGTCTACGAATAACGAATAATTTTTTTGTGAAAGCATAATGTTTTAGGAAATCCTCCTCTGTTTTAATCAACTTTCCCCAATCGTGTATGTTCTCCTCTAGTTATTTAGTATCCAAATTCGCTATACGCGCTACACTGGAACAACATGTGTTCCACTGTTTATTCACAGTTGTCTGAAAGGACAATTATCTGTATCTGTCGCACCTCTTTTGTGTAGAAGTACTATTTATTAGGCCATAACCTGTGAGGGCATATAACATTTGTCTATGAGGATGGAACCAATTGTTTTCTATAATGAAGAGTAGCATCCTTTATGAATTTATACGTAATTCGGCCATGTATTTCTTCCTCCCATCTGTTCTGCCATTCATCTTTTAATGTTCTAGCCAGCAACCTGGATTCTTCTTTTAGTTTTTAGATCATCCGCATTATCTGGTAGGGGTCTAAATTCGTAGGTTTTCCACTTAACATACTCGTTATTTTTGATCATAGATAACACTCCTCTTTTAACTATTTCAAGATCAAGTGGAGGAAGACCAGCTAGAACCTGCAATGCCGCAGTAGAAGTGGTTCTACATGCTCTAAGTGATCCAAACAAAAAGTTTTCTCTGAGCTGCCAATAAATGTCTCCTTATTAAGGTATGATTCACTCTGTCAAACCAAACCGCCGATCCGTAAGTCAAGAGTGGCAGGCAAGCAGCCTTGTATATTATTTTCATGGTGTTAGAACTTAAACCCCATCTTTCTTTGGCTAATTGTTTTTGTATTTATAGTAAATTTAATTATTTTCTCCCTTTGTGCCTTAGCATGGCTTATAAAGCTCAATTTGTTGTCTATAATCAGCCCTAGATATCTAGCAGTCAAAATATTTCACCCTCTTGTTACTTATTTTTATTATTGGAAGCCGTTGATTATCTAACTTTCCTTTTATTAGTATTGCATTTGTTTTTTCAACAGATATGCTTAGCTTGTGCCGCATGCACCACTCTTGAACTTTTCCAATGACTGCTGCTCCAGTTTGTTCGATTTCTACCCTGGAATTACCATGTATCAAGATTTGGAGATCATCCGCATAGGCACCAAAATCTATGTTTTGCTCATCTAGTTGTTGTAGATCATCCAGTAGTGTATCCATATACCACGCCCATGCTAATTGGCCCAATGATTGAGCCTTGTGGGCATCCCTTTTTCCATTTTTCGCACAACGTTTTTATATCTCGATATGGTACGACCATTTCACGATTTTGGAAATAACTGTCTATTGTGTTAACCAGGGCACTGCTGCATTGCGCTTGAGCAAGTCTAAGTTTTATGGGAGGACACCAGAGGTTATCAAACGCCCCTGATATATCTATAAATAACGCAACAGTATACGTCTTTTGATTTCTGATTATATCTGATTTTAATTTTAGTAGTACATGCTCCGTTGCTTTACCTTTTTTGAAACCAAATTGATACTTATTTTCCAAAAGATTTTCTGCATACCTAGAGCTTATTCTATTAACTATTATCCTTTCATAGATTTTTTCCTAATACAGGCAGCAGTGCTATAGGTCTATTACGATTTTATGCTACTCAGGTCTTTTTCATTACTTTTGAGCAGTATTTTTAACCAGCACGCTTCCATATATTTTGGAAAGGAGTGCTCTCTTGAAACATTTGTTATATAGGTTAGTTAGTATACTTTTATTTATATTCCAAAATCTTTTCACTATTTCACTTGTTATTCCATCAATACCCAGGGCTTTATTATTCTTACATTTAGTATAAGCTGCTTCTATTTCATGCTGCGTTATCTCTGCCTCTAGATTGTAATTCATATAGGCTCGTGCTGCCTTATTTATGATAGTTCTATGCTCATTCGTTTCCATAGTTCTAATGTCTTTAGGTACAAGGACTTTTAAGATTGTATTAATAGTTTCGTTCCTATCAAGAGTGTTTAAATATCGCGTTAATTCGACGCATAAAAAGAATAGTAGAATAATATTCGTCACCCGGTATTGTTTTTCTGCGTGTGTAACATACTCGAGAATGTTCGGCTCTCATGTCCGCTACGCGTAAACAAGACCGGATACAAAAACGGGGTCACATGCGAATTTCTTCCGGAAACATCACGCGATCGACAGAACTACGCGTGATTCAGACTTAACGTCTCGGCGCGTGTAGAAGAGAAGGTGCGGCGATAATAAGTTAAACGAAGACGAATTCAAATTCCGGATATACAGCGCATGATCGGAGATTCTCACTCCGAGATTTGACAAACCATATTAGATCGTGCTCTTAATTCCGGAATCGGCCGTGAGCAGATGGGAATACGATCCCGCTCCGCCGTAACTTCAAGAGAAGTTCAGAATAGTTTTCGAAGTCACTCGAACTTTTCGACGAAATTGTAAACGTGGGTTGGAAGTACCAGAACGAGAACGGATTGGGAACCCATCCGGTAACGTCAATACTTCCACAAAACCCGTTTACAATTTAAACCACAAGAAGTCATAAACGTCTTGACCGTTCCCCGATCGTGACGGTCCGTTTCGAGGATCGGGGACGCCGGAGGGAAGGTGGTGGCCGACTCAGTCCCGGCTGCCCAAGGTTCGGTACGTTGAGTGGCGGAGGCGGTTTCCAGTTTTGTAGACGTTTATTCGCTATTGCGGTACAAGGCGGGCAGTGTTTGCACTTACAAACGGTGGACACGGGCTGGCTTATGACTAACGGTGGACGCGGACAATGTTTGGCGGCGGTGCTGAACGCAGAACAGTGTTCGGACGCGGACAATGTTTGGCAACGGACGCTGGACGCGAACGGTGTACGGACGCGGACAATGTTTAACGGCGGACGCGAGGACAATCTTAAAGACTAACGGGTTCGTAGCAGCTACGGTTTAGCGTTCGGTCGCTCGGTAGAGGGGGAGGGAGAGACAATACCCTGCCGTCGCTTACCACAAGGCGGGCGGCCGTGGCAGGGCGAGGGAAGGAAGACTAGTATCGGGATGTCGGTTACTATGGTAACCGCACTGACGGAGCGGTGGGTCGTCAGGAAACGGCTGAGGGGTGAATCAGGTTTTAGGGTACAATGCCCTACCTGCCGCTTACCACAAGGCGGGCGAGGATGTAGGGCCCCGGTAGGAAGGGAGGCGCGGACTGTCGGTCGCTATGGCGACCATTGACCCGGATGGGTTAAGGTCAGGCAAAGCGCTGGCGGGAGCGGGCTGAAGCAATACCCTGCCGACGCTTACCACAAGGCCAGGGCGTCTTGGCTTGGGACCCGGGTAGAGAATACCCAAGGAGCGGACGGTCGGTTACTATGGTAACCCACTGACCGGAGGTATGGCAGTTCGGTCACGAGGTGCCCCTCGCACTCTCGTGTTCCAAGAATTCGGACTCATTACAGATTGTGGCGTAGGATATACTCCGGTAATCTCTCACCACTTAGGTAGGCTTCCGGCGAGCTAGGCACGAGTCCGACGTCTCCGGCCGATAGCCCGGATTTGCCTTATAATCCGCGGATGCGGTATTCGGTGCGCGAATTCGCGGCCGCCTAGCGGTCGCGTGACTAATTGGCGCCTCGCGAAGAAGTCGGTTGCGCCGAAGGCGCGGACGCGCCTGGCGGCCGGGCGCGGTACTATCGGCCCGCGGAGACATGAGCGCGACGCGACGCTCGGTCAGCGCCTTGGAGGGGATATCGGCGTTACAAACGTGAACCAGATTACAAGTTCAAATACGGAAAAGGATTGGAAGGACAATTCTATACCGTGAATCTTGTACAGGAAGTTCAAAATACGGAGAAAAGGATTGGAAGGACAATCCTATGCAAATGAACTTGTACAGAAGTTCAATACGGAACGGATTGGTAGACAATCTGCTATACCGTGAACTTGTACCAGGGCGATTTCAATACGGAACGAAGTTGAAGAACAATCTTATACCGTGAACCCCCACCCCGTTTATTATTTAAAAAACAGCTGTAAACGTGAACTTGTACAGGAAGTTCAAATACGGGGAAAAGGATTGGAAGGACAATCTATACCGTGAACGCTTGTACAGGAAGTTCAATACGGCACGGATTGGAAGACAATCCTATACCGTAAATGAAGACTTGTACGGGACGTTCCATCCGGAACGGGGTGAAAAGCAACCCCATCCCGTGAACCTCCATAGCACGTTGAATTAATTAAGCAACGTGGTGTCAGGAAGCAATAGTAAGTCGACCCAAGGGCGCCGTTTGGCTTGAAACCGGCACCACACCGTGCCCGTACGCACGCGTAAGAGAAGGTGGTAAAGAGGCCAAAAGGACCGGGTACGGTTGCAGTGCCACAACCTCCATCCGTTACCCTCTCCTACGATGGTCGAAACCAGCAGTCCGGGAAAGAAAACGAGGTTGAAGCTCGTCTTCCCCAAGAAAAACTGCAATCAGCTGTTTCCCGGTTTAAAGGAACGCACACATACATATACAGATCCACTAAGCTTAGCTTTGCGTGGCAACGCGGCGAGCTGAGTTTCCCGCTCCTGAGTGCGACAAGCACAATCCGGGAGGCGCGCGTACGTAATTAAAGCGAGACGGATAGAGTGACTAACGTTACCGTGTATTTACACCTAGATTCCGTCTCTTTTGTTTCAGAGCGGCGTGAAGCGAGAATGCCGCCATACACCGCCAAGAGCAGAGGCATTTAAAAAGGCAAATAAACGGCGTCGTCGACCTGTTTCGACGACGCGAAAATAAAATAAAACGTGTGACAATTACTTTTCCATCCCCTATTCCCTCGTGATCCGGACCCCCCGTTAGACGAGGTTCTCAAATAAATATTTGAGCCTACATATTCTAACAAAGAGTAACTTCGTTGTTGTCTGTAACGACAGAGTGAAGTACATCATTTTTAGGGTATTTTTCTCTAATTATTCTATATATTAAACCCCAGGGATTCTCATTACCTACTTTTGTCACAAAATTCTTCCAGCACTCTTTCTTGCTTTTCCTATTAATTTTCTTTTTGTGTACTCATTCCTAACCTTTCTATACCTTTCTTCGCAATCTTTAACAATATCTTCTGCCTCATTTATCCGTCTCAGCCTTTGTAGCTCTTTTCTTCTATTATTGAACAATTTTTCTATGTTTAAGATAGTTCATCACTCCACCATGGCAGAAGAATACTTGTTGAAATCTCTCTTCTTCGGAATACATTTGTTTACAAACTTCAAGTAGCTGTGCTTTGTGACAATAGTGGCTGCTGTATTTGCTGTAGAGGATTTAATTTCATGTTCTACATTTTCGTCAAAAAGTTCAGTGCAATCTGACCAGCGAAATAAGGACCAGTCTGCCTTTGCCACAATTATATCTTTTTCAGTACTACATCGCTAGAGAATTTCCTTGTGTGACATTTGAAATATTATCAATTTCAAATAAAGATCAGATTATGATCACTACTATTGCAGTCCAAAAGTGACCGTCCAGTTTTGTAATGACATTGATGGAATTAACTTACACTAGCCGTAATGTCGGTATTTGACGTATACCTCTACTGTTGTCAAATGTCAACCGGAGAATTATGCGGTTCGTTGTTAATTATAAGATTGTTGTCTATTAAGAATTCCTCTATTACTTCACCTCTCTGATCAGTTTTAGTGGAATACCAGGTTTTACTGACTTGGCATTAACATCTGCAGTAAGGACTATTTGTTTGTTACAAGAGTCTCCGAATATACTTTTTTCTACCTGGTTAACATATATATCCGATAAGGATGGGAGTACTGAAAATGAGGCATTTATAATATAAATGTCTCCTAGTGTAGTATATTAACTTGAGCGCCAAACAACATGTTGAGATTCTAGTAGCTCAATTTGCATATAGCTTCTATGCCTTCATTAACTATAATTATTGCAACCTGCGGATTATGCTTTCGTGGATGTAGATTTGACACGCAAGAGGAAAGAACCACTTTACACATTATTCTATTTACTGCATACGGCTCCTGGATACATAAAATATCTATTTTCTTTTCTTCTGTTAGGATTCTGAGTTCGGCAGCAGCAGCAATAGATCTGGAAAGCATTGAATTTGCGCGATTCTTAGCACCATTCTATTTTCCTCCTATATATTTCGAATTGTCTTAAATACTCCGGACAACTCTTATCCTTAACTCCGTGCTGCACATCTTTTCTTCGACTTCTTATGCAGTTTATGCAAGTATCCTTTGCCTTCGTACAATTACTCCTTTCGTGATCCTTATCGCCACATTTCTCACATATTTGCACAGGACTAGCGCAATAGCCTTAGCAATATGACCACATCCCTGGCATTTGTAACACCTAGTTATATTCACATATTCCTTAAAGCGGTAAACTCTCCAATTCATGTAAATACTATTTTTGCTCATCAGTGTTTTATACATATCAGGAGATAATTGTACAATCCAATTTATTCTGTTTGTGATTTTATTTTTAAAACTGTGTTTAAAGTTTATTTTATTTCTCAGTGTGTCTACATTTATCAGTGGTTTCTACATATGTTTCAAGATTCTTATAAATTAGTTCATCCTTTAGCTCGTTAGATTGATACTCCTTCTCGACATCATAGATTATAATCATTGGTTCCAACTTCTTTGGTTCTTCCGTTTTTAGACCTACCTTTTCAAAATCAATACCTTTAATAATCTCTTTGTCTTTCGTACTATCTACCTCAATTATAAGCCCTTTCTTTCTAGTTTGCCTTATATTACGTACCTTTAATTTATTCCTTACATTTTCTAGTGTTCGGGTAACGCACACTTTAATTTCATCATTACTGCGGTTGCTAGCTTCATCTATTGGCTTTATCAGAATTACTTCAGATGTGGGTTTTGTTTTGTTACAGGTAAAGCTCTGGACTCCGACAAATAGACCCAGCCTTAAGCGTATCAGCATACGTTGTGGTAAGTAAACATTTTTTCTCTGATACTTCTAATTTTGCCTTAAATTTTTCGTTTTGAATCACTAACTCATGTAATTTCGCTTCCATCTCTGACCATTTACTCATTATATGCTTTATCACATGTTTACTTACTTTATTACTGTCATTAAACAAATACGTTTCTAAGTTATTTCTTTCTTGTCTTATTTGCTCTAAAACCTCATTCTTCACTTCTACAACAGTTTCTTTGGCATTTCCGTTGCCATTCAGCTTTCTTTTTTTAACTGACTTTCTGCGCTCAGATAGAGCAATTTCAGAACATGAGGAAAAAGATTCGCATCGACTAGATCTCGTTCCGGGTCTTTCAGACTCAGTTTCCATCTCAACTTCCACACCTATGTCTTTTAGAGAACAAGACATGTCTTCAGTAGGATTTTCCAAGGAGTCTCGTTTTCCCAGCTTTTGGTTTGTAGTTTTAGATTTTTCAGCCATTTATTTCCCACGAATGTGGTCGGACAAATGCTGCCCGAGCAGAGCCGCCATACTCGGACAGGCCTGGACCCGTGCAGCCCGGAGGCCGGACGAGCCATCACCGAGGGGTCGGCAGGTACCTCAGTGTTGGTCGCTCGGGATTGGGCTCTCTCCCCCAACCATGCATCCCATCGCCGCGCACCATAGCTTAGGATTCGAGGGTAAGTTATAGAGTAACCATCCTCGCGGCCCAGGCGGTTAAGCCAAGGCCCCGGCCCGACCTGCCGTCGCGTACCATTCACAAAACCAAAGAGGAATCGTGAATGGGTCGTTGCGACGACCAACAGGGGTTACGGTATGATTGCATCAGGCACCTCGGGTTCGCTACCCGTACTGTAGCTGAATGGCTACAGCCCCTGAGGTTTAGCTACTTTCGTCTGTCCTTCACCCTGAACCTTCCCGGCATGGTAGAACCTGCCAAGGGTCAAAGACCCCCGCCGGTATAGCTCCAGAGATCACAAAGGGAACTCAAGGTCCCCACCACGACAAGGTAGCAGCCACGGGGAGAAAGATAGGGACAGAATGGCCCTGGAGTTTCGTGTGTTTCCTGCCGATGATAGGCCTTACAGACACGGCCCCCACGGGCGCGGGATTGGGATACGCCCAATCAGCGCGTCCCTGTCTGAACGAGGCCTACCAGTACGCCCGTCGGGATGTAGGGCCCGACGACAAGTCACTGGTGGGGCCGAGCACCTTCCCTCGCTCTACCGACATAGCAGGTCGGTGCCCGAGCTGTATCCGCAGCTCCCCGTCGAAAGGCCAAGAATGGGCCCTCTAGCCAGCATGTAGCTATCAGCCACTGCCCCCGCGATGGTCCTTCCCATGACCGGGCCCGAGGCACTCCTCAGTGGGCCCGGTCCCCGCATTTACCAGTCTAGATCACTGGTCAGATCTTCGTGGCATGCCACTACCGATTGGTGACCCTACAATTACCGGCATCGGCCGGCCAGCGCCTCAGGTACGTGGAGACGCCACCCTCCAAAGAGTCCTACAGGAATCAACCACTAGGGTCTTTGCCCTGCAGGACCCCCCCTGCGACCACAGGACACTCCACACACAATCACGCATTCCTTCTCATTCGCACTCTCCTTGCAAACACATCCATCACAAACGTACAAAATCTGTCGTACGTTTCCTTGCATTCCAACACACCACTCACATACCCAGATCACACATTACCGCATACGCTCTGACAATTACACTGAACTATATCCGAACCGCGTATTAGCCATTGCTAATTCTCTGCTTTTCCCTACTCAGCATTCTCAAATACTCGGACATTCCTCAGATACAACCGCATGGTCACACAACATACCCTAACCTAGAGTTACGACACACGACATCGATTTTACAACTGCCTCTCAAATGCCCAGCCTCACCACACCACTGACACAATCTCTCAGTCATACTACACTCACGCATCATGTGCCCAAATGCATAACATTTATGGCACCTCAATACATTCAAATACTCCTTCACTTTAAACGCATACCAATTTACATACACACGTCCTTCCTTGCACAACATATCTCTCACCTTCCCACTCACCTCCATAATCACATTACCAACGCCCGCATTCATCTTATTCATTCTACTCAAAATTCTCACACGCTCTCTAAATTCACTCTCACTAACACTACCCTTAACATTCTTCTCATACATCTCATTCACAAGCTCCTGACTCGCCATCTCATTCGGCACATCGTACACAATTACCTTGGGACCAATCTTCCTAAGCAACTCCACTTTCAACCCTATCTCCTCAAACTTCTTAAAACTCACGCATAGATTTCAAATCGCACTTACTCGCCGTCTCAATCGCAATACCACCCGCCCGAATCTTCCTCACCGCTTTCACACGCACATTCAACACACTACTCACCTCACGCAGCACTTTCTCCTTCACTTGCTCACTTGTCACTTTCAACGACGCATCCTTAGGCCTCACGACCACCGCATACGACCTCGTCTTCGGCTGCACATTCTCTAATTTACTCACACTCGATAGACCAGTCACACCAGCCACGCCAGCCCCAGCAACACTCGCATAACTCGCACCACTTTTCGAACTCATTCCACTCATCCCCGTACTCATAAATCTCTCACACTCATCCAACCTTCCTTGCAACTTCTCATTCTTATTCATCAGCCTAATCAATTGCTCCTCATATTCACTCACAGCACTCAAAATAACCTGACTTGCAGCCTTAGAAATCTTATTCGACTCGACAAACACAAACTTCCGCAGCTTCAACCCAATCATTCTCATTTTCGCAACATCATCATCCACTTCCTCATTCAAGCATTCCACTCCTCCTTCCTTAACATCCCTTCCATCCTTCAACCGCCTCCCCAACACCGGACTCCTCTCCCCACTACACACTGAGGAGGCCCTGGACCTGGCATAACCAGATACAGGTGCCCACATCTCCCCCTCCACACACTCCTGTCTCCGACACTCCTTCTCGTCACTCCCCCCCTTAACCCCAGTTAAACACGAATCCATAGAATTCCCACGAGCAGGGACGAACTAAAAGTCACTTCCCGGGTGACGCCCTTCCCGAGAAGAAGGCTCGATACTCAGGAGATCGCCAAGGTGTCCTGATGTGACCGCCTAGGGATTGAAGCTACCCTCAATCATGCATCCCATCACCGCGCATCATGGCTTGGGATTCGGGGTAATTTACAGAGTTACCATCCTCGCGGCCCAGGCTGTTAAGACAAGGCCCCCGGCCCGACCTGCCGACGCGTACCATTCACAAAACCCAAAAGTGAATTGCGAATGGGTCGTCGCGAAGACCAAAAGGGCGGTACGCGGTATGTATGACTCAGGTACCCCGGGTTCCTTAAGCCCGTACTGCAGCTGAATGGCTGACAGCCCCTGGGGGGAGGGGGAAGATAGGGACATTCATTATTTTTTTTTATTAAATATCTCAACTTGCTTGCAGCTCGAGCTTTAACTCATTGCCGCATTTTTTCACTTTTATTGCATCTCTTTTGTCTCTTTTATGTTTTATTTTATAGGATAAGTTCTATTACGTATATTTCCGACTTTTTTATTTGTGCATTTATTTTCTTGCTTCATATTTGAGTTCTTTTCTGGGTCTCTTAGCCGGCAGGAGAGTTCCCACCGTTGCCCGTCCCTTGCCACGTGGAGGCTGACCCATCTACTCTATTTGCCTAAGGTAAGTATCTCTTTTTCCAAACATTTCTTTTATATACCTCGAAAAGCTTTGATACCTTTCTACAGTATTTATTAATTGTTCTTTATTATTGATACCTGTGCGTAGCTCTGGATATCTTATATTTTCGTACTCTTGACATCTGTATAACATATGCTCTACAGTTTCCTCTTCTTCCTCACAGATTGGACATATTCCTGTATCAACTGCCCTTCTCTTAAAAAGTGTACTATATATGGGGCCATAGCCCGTCATTATATATATCATAAACCTTCCTGGTTGAAACCATACATTTTCCGATGCAAATGACACTTTCTTTATGAATCCATACGTTTCTCGTCCCCGAGTTTGCTCATCCCATCTTTTCTGCCACTCTGTTAGTATTTCTGCTTTTATTTTACACGTTTCTTCTTCTAAATTTACATCTACCAAGGCATCTTTCTCCTAAAGTTGTAGTTCTTCCAGCTTACTGCCAGATTTCGCTTAACTTTATTTACTATGCCTGTAACGATCTCCAGATCAACAGCAGTGCCCCGGCAAGCACTTGTAATGCTGCCGTTGAGGTAGTCCTGCATGCCCTTGTTTGCAATAGTAATAACATTCTCTGTGTCGCCTGTAAGTGCCTTTTAACATGTGTATGGTAGACTGCATCAAACCACGCCGAAGCACCGTATTTTACTATAGTTAGGGCCACTGCATTATAAAGGGTCCTTATAATATGGGTTTTAAACCCCATTCCTCTCTTGCAACTCTCCTAAAAGACATTACGAACTTTAGAATTTTTTCCCCTTAAACTTTTCATGAGATATAAAATTAAGGTTCTCATCTATTCTTATCCCGAGATATCTTATCTCCAGTGCAATATTTTATTCTTTCTTCGTCTATTCTACAAGTATCGGTAATCTGTCTCTATTTAACTTTCCTTTTACTAACATTGCCATTGTCTTTGTAGATGAAACTTTCCAACTTATGCAGAATGCACCATCTTAATAAAATGTCTATCACTCTTGCACCATTATGTTCAATCTCATTTCTACTATCCCCTTTAATTAAAATCAGCCAAATCATCGGCATAGGCTATAACCTCAACTTCATTTGATTTATGTCCCGCTGTATTTGGTTCAAGAGCGCGTCGATACACCAGTTCCACGCCATGGGTCCAATTACGGATCCCTGTGGACAACCTTTTTCCATTTTTGTGAGAGCTTGCCGCATTTAGATTGAACGACCATATTTCTACTATTAAACTAATTATCAAGTATTCTAACCAACGTGCTGCTACATTCTGCTTCTTGCACTCTTGACCTAATCGCTGGCCACCATATGTTATCAAACGCGCCCTCTATATCAACAAATAGAACTGCAACATACTTTCCTCCCGACATTTGTATACCTCTTTTAAGGCTTAATATCGCATCTTCCGTTGATCTTTTTGTGCTGAAACCATATTGCCTGTTACTTTCAAGTTGTTTCCCTTTATACAATATATTCTGTATTCTATCCACTACTATTCGCTCATATATTTTCCCTACCACCGATAAAAGCGCTATAGGTCTATACGAGTTTATCTTTATTTTGTCTTTAGCCTTGTTCTTCAAAATTATCTTTAATTTAGCTTATTTTCCATTCCTTGGGAATATGTAGTTTCTAAAACAATTATTCAATAATGTATGTAGCACTTTTTTGATTTTGATTCCAAAGCTCTTTTATTATTTCTATTTTAAAATTATCAATCCCAGGTGCCTTTTTCGCTTTTGTCTTTTTAATGGCTTCCTGTATTTCTTCTTTAGAAGATGTCACTTTCAATATTACTATTCATGTACCTTGTATTTATGGTCCTTATCCGCTTTTGTTCATCTGTTTCCCTACTCCTGTCATCTTTGGAACACATTTATCTAATAATAAGCTCATTGTCTCTCTCCTGTTAGCTGTTAATTCCCCAGAAAGAAAAATTCTATCAGACAAACAATGTCTTCTTTCGCTACTTTATCTCTAACAATTTTATATAATATTCCCAAGGATCTTTATTCCCTTCGGTTTGTAACAAAATTTTGCCATGATTCTTTTCCTTTTCTTTATCCCTGCCACATATCTATTTCTAGCAATTCTATACGCTCTTGCATTACTCCTCAAAAAGGTCTTCGAGAATTTAATCTTCGCACTCTTGCCAATTGCTTCTTCGTTTCACTTGCTTTCCTTCTGAGAACATTCAGTTCCTCGTTCCACCAAGGAACCATCTTATTACCACACTTTCGTCTTGGAATAGACTTGGAGCAAATTTTTGAAGTGTTTTATTAAATATTTTAACTGCAGTGTTCGGATCTTCTGATTTTAAAGCCTCTATTTTGTTTCCTTTAAATTCGACGTCAGTGTATTCTCTAAATTTTTGCCAGTCAGCCCTCTTAACGTTAAAACCCTCTGTTTTAACCCATCTTACAATTGCTATTTCTTGTTGCTTCATTTTAAAAATAATCAAATTATGATCACTTGTTGTTCAATCTGTAACCACCATCCACTCTCTAAAGTTTCTTACCATTGCTTCCGTAACAATCGTTGTTAGAATATGGAGGGCTCAAATATTAATTTGAGAACCTCGTCTAACAGGTGTCCGGATTACGAAGGAGTAGGACGTAGGAAAAGAGTAAATCCGTTTGTTTTTCTAATTGTATTTTCGCGTCGTCGATCTTCGACGATGCCGTTTAATGGAAAAAAAGAATGAAACAAAACAAACAGAAACGTATAAAAACTTGTAATAATCCAAAAGAAAAATAAATAATTCAGAACAAAAATCAACAGAAAAGAAAACCGAATTTTTGGCCATTTGCCGCTTTTAATCAATTGAAAATTAATCGTCTCGTCGTCTGGCGAGGTAATCCGCCTCTCGCTCGACGAGTCTTCGGCTGGTGTCACTCTTATCTGTAACAAAAAAGGACGGAACTTGGTGTAAATACACGGTAACGTTAGTCACGTTTTCCGTCTCGTTCTGAAGTTCTCGCGCTCCTAGCTGTGCTTGTCGCACTCCAGGAGCAGGGATTCTCTGCCGCTGCGTTACGCGGCGAAACAGGTGGACTGTATTTATTTATGTGTGCGTTCCCTTTAAACCGGGAAACAGCTGATTGCAGTTCTAAGGAAGACGAGATTATACCTCGATTCTTCCTATACTGCTTTATCTCGACCGTCGTAGGAAAGGGCAACAGATGGAGGTTGTAAGGCTCCAAATGTTGTCGAATCCTCGGTTTCTTACCGTCCTCGTAATCCGTCCGTGTACGGTGTGGGACTGTACCTTGTCTGCGTTCACAACGACTTACGGTTAGCGTACGTTTCCCACTGTTGCTCTTGAGCGGTATTCCACGCACACGTTGGCGTATTTTCGAAATACCGCTTCCAGCAGGTCGCCTGATGCTGGGCACGTGATTTAAATTCTAGCACCGACTGGAGGGCGGCAAGTCCACCCACGGAATACACCACGTGGTCCGTCTAGGTGGGGTTTTAACCGTTCGACAGTCAAGGGAGGTTCGTAGGTCAAACTCAGAAACTTCCGATACGACCGATCGGTCCAACGATACGTATCCTTTTTCCTCCAGTCTTAGGTGGTTTTACCACTGCTGCACTAGAAACTTTCGGAAATAACCCACGAGATTCCTCGTTAGAAACGGAAGTGTCGTTGGTACCGGATGGTATCCCAATCCGTTTAGGTACTGCACTTCTTTGCGTTTCCGACTCTTTTTCACTCCAGTTAAAACATGTAGCGGAAGTATTGGCGTTACCGGATCGGACCCCAATCCGTTCTCGCACTGCACCTTCTTCACCACGTTCTTAACTGGCTCGAAGAACGACAATCTCTACACTATCAGTTCTATTTGGTATATACGGAGGCGGGATCGTATGCCCATCTGCTCTCGGCCGTTTCCAAATCAAGAGTGGCAATCAGCACGGTTAGTCAAATTCGGAGGGAGAATCTCCGACTAGCGGCGCTGTAGACGAATTTGAATTCGTCTTTGTCCAACTTATTATTGTCGTACCTTCTCTTTATACACGCGCCGAAACGTTAGCTCGAAATCACGCGTAGTTTCGTCGATCGCGTGATGTTTCGAAGAAATCCGTATGTGACAGTTTTTATAACCTGTCTTGTTTTCGCGTAGCTGACACGAGAGTCGAACAGTCTCGAGTCGGTTACATACGCAGAAAAACAATACCGGGTGACGAATAATATTCTACTATTCTTATATGCTTCGAATTAACGCGATATTTAAGCAATCGTTATATCAATATTTGATTTCCCTCTTGATGTAAAAAACGTAGGTTGTATTGTGGGGTCTGTTAAGTACATGTAATTTATTTGTTTGCTATAAATTCTTCAAGAATTCTTCCACGTTCATCTGTTATGCCCGAAAACCACACTTCCGACTTGGCGTTTGAATCCATTGTTATTACAATGTTATTTGCATTTAACTTATTTATTATATTTTCAATGTTCATTAAGAGTGGTTCAATCGGGTAAGAAGGCTGACAATAAACATTAATTATATAGAAATTCGCTAATTCTGTCAAAACATGAATACACATTACATGCTTGGATTCCATGTATTTATAGTGAAAAATTTCTACTTTGTCTGTATTAACAATTGCTGCCACCCAGGTTTGCTCTACACTTGGTTGTACTACATTAAATGATGAATACCCTCTTACCAAACCTTTAAAGCTATAAGGCTCCTGCACACATAGTATGTCTATGTTATTTTCTCGCATCATAATCTCTAAATTAGTAGCAGCAGCAATTGATCTCTGTGCATTTATATGGCCTATTTTCAGCTCCATTCTATATTATTTTGATAAAGTACCACATGCCTCCGGTACTCAGGACACTCTTTACTTCGGACTCCATGCTTTGTTTCCTTCCTTCTAGCTCTTGAACAATTAACACACTCTGGATTTTCTTTTCTTGGACAAACATTTTTCAAATGATCTTTGGATCCACAATTCTCGCACTAATTGATCTGGTATACTACAATATTTAGCTATGTGGCCATAGCCATGACATTTAAAACACCGCGCCACATTTATGTACTCTCTTATATTATACGTTCTCCAGAGCATGTACACTTTTCTCCGATTTATCAGGTTATCAACAAATTTTCCAGGAATTTGAACTATCCAATTTAAACTATTTTCCCTCCCTTTAAAACTATGGCTGAAAACTACTCCACTTCTCAGATATTCTATTTCTTCTTGCGGCAACGTACTGAAATTTTTGATGATGAAATCTTCTTTTAGGTCCTCTACTTTATTCTCCTTTTCGACATCATAAATTATCAAAGATGGCTTTATCTTTTGTGGTTTGTCCATTCTCAAACCTATCTTTTCCAATGTTGCTGTCTTAACAATGTCCACATCTTCGTTGTCTTCCCCCACGTTGGGCGCCATATGTTTAAATAACGCGTTAATTCGTTATTAAGAAACGGCGGTTAAATTCTCGCGTGATCTATGGAAAAAAGGAGACATTTCTTATACGGTGTTGTCCTCAGTGTTCGCGACATTCCAGAGCCTTCTCTGCGTCGGAACCTGCTTCGGGAACAATACCGTGTAGAAAAATCAAATTTACCTTCGATAATAGTCACGCGATCGGCCCAGTAACGGTTCCGCGATGAGAACCGGTGTTTACTACGCCGAAATAACAGAGAGGATTCAAAATTAAAAAGAGACAGACAATCTCCACTCTCGCGAACGCGAACAAGAGGGTATGTCTCGACAATCAATTGATATCGGGTTCTCGAAGAGTACGCTTCTTCAAAGACGACATCGTCCAACACAGAGATCACGGTATACTCGAAAATAAATTCGTTTAATCGTGTAGTTACACCACAGAACCGAAACGGAACGAGATTAAGACTGAGGTAAATTCAGAAAGAATTAACCTAGTCGGATTTCGTACCTCACGGTTTCGTGAGTTTAGTGATCGTTGTGTGAACAGAACCGTTCTGGAAAAACGCAGCATTGAAACAATTTACAGTGAACAACCGGTGGCAGATCATAATCGTGTGTGCACTTTAATAGTGTTCGATTATCGCCACCGTTGTGTCGATTGTTTCATAGCATAAGCGATTTCCCACATTAACAACCAGTGGCTGATAACAATCATCGTAACACTTAAATAGTGTTCGATTGTCGCCACCGTTGTGTGGAAGGCACGTACCGCTGTAATCAGCTGTCGTGCACCGAGAACCGAGACAAACTTCTCGGTTTTACTTGAATTATTGTGCGATTCAAACACTCTGATAGGGGCCTTTGTGCTGATACGCTGAGTGGGATTGTCGGTTCCGAGGTCGAAATCTCAGTTTGAGTACCACCCCCATAGGGGCCTTTATTCGGCGCATACCCTGGGTGCTCTCGGCTGAATTCGATTAGCTCGAACGTCGGTCACTCATCACCAGTGTGTACGGACACTCGGTGTAGAGCGACGTTCAAAAGGGCGCCGTGGTGTAAGCACCTTAACGTTCAGACGCTTCTAGCGCAGTTAAGGGCTTGCATCACACCGGTCCCGTACGGACCAGGAAACGACGCTGAATCACGGAGTGGACAATTTTGGAGCCTTACAACCTCCAACTGTTGTCACCTCCAGCCAAAATTCAAGCCAGCAGCAGTGGGAAGATCGAGGCTCAAATCTTGTCTTCCCCATCTGCTGTTATAAAATTTTCCAGAACTGCAGTCGAACGTTTCTCGATCACACGAGAAACGTTTAATCAACCGAACGTTTCTCGATCACACGAGAAACGTTTAAGAAATCTGATCCACTAACACAGTTGCGTATCGCTGTGAAGGAATCCCGCTCCTGTTTATCATAAACAGAGACAGGAGCGTGTGGATTGAAAGCGAGTCCAGACAACGCGACGAGCGTTGTCGAAGTATTTACAGCCGAATTTCGGTCTCTGTTTGTTGCAGACGACCGAGACGCGAGCCGTAGTGGCCAAAGACCACGGGCAGGTTTTTTACGAGCCCGCTAACGGGCTCGGTTTTTCCTGGCGATTTTAAAATTATAAATTTCTTCCTTTTTTTGTTTTATATAATAATGTTTTAATTATTAAATTTCAAAAAATATAAAAAAAATGCATAGTCGATTGACTAGGCGAAAGAAATTTACAGTGTACCGATTCACTTTCCCATACATTCCCACTCCCTCGTAATTCGGACTCAACGTTAAAGGGTGAGAGCGATAACAACTCGCACCTATTTTAACAACTTCCATCACTATTCCTTTTTTCTTCATCTGTCTTTTATCGTCTTCTTTCTCCGGCTTTATAAGTATCACTTCATAATTGTCTTGGTTTAGTTTTCTTTGTTCTGTTTCAGGAAACTTTCTAGGGTGGAACGGCGGAGTACTGGTCATCTGTGCGTAAGTCTTAACTTCATTTGTAACTTTAGTCTGATTAATAATTCTTAACCTTTCATTTACCAACAGCTGCTCCTGCAACCTGCCCTACAGCTTTGACCATTTCTCAAAATATATCTAATGGCTACTTTGTTCACCTTATTGACCTCATTAAATAGGTACGCCTCCAGCTCCTATTCTTTCTTTTCCTGATCCCCTCTAGTGTACAATTTCCTGCTCCCATTTCATTTTTAGGACCCTCTATTCTCCTAAGGACAACTTCAGGACTACCATCGCGTTCTTTCTCCACCCATAATTTCCTCTTCATTCGAGAGTTCCCAATTCATCGGTAAACGAGGAAATTGAACTTGTTCGACTGTGGCTCCGGCCAGAAAGGACATGAAGCCACCATCTCCGCTTTTCCCATCTCTATATCCATCTCTATATCTATCGCTTTTTGTTTTTGTTTGAATATTTCAGAATATGCCATAATTGATCCCACGAGCGCGGTCGGACAAATACTGCCGAGCAGAGCCGCCATACTCGGACAGGCCTGGACCCGTGCAGACCGGAGGCTGGACGAGCCATCACCGAGGGGACGGCAGGTACGCCAGTGTTGGTCGCTCGGGATTGGGCTCTCTCCCCCAACCATGCATCCCATCGCCGCGCACCATAGCTTAGGATTCGAGGATAAGTTATAGAGTTACCATCCTCGCGGCCCAGGCGGTTAAGCCAAGGCCCCCGGCCCGACCTGCCGTCACGTACCATTCACAAAACCACAAGAGGAACTGTGAATGGGTCGTTGCGACGACCAACAGGGGGTTACGGTGTATGTGTGACTCAGGTACCCCGGGTTCGTTAGGCCCGTACTGCAGCTGAATGGCTGACAGCCCCTGGGGGAAAACGATAGGGACATTTTTTTTTTTTTTTTTTTTTTTTCATTATTTCTCTTCTTTTGCAGCTCGAGCATCAACGGATTGCCGCTTTGATCTTGGCATTCGATCTTCTCTTTAATAATTTTCTTGGGAAATAACATCTTTTTCTTTACAGGTCACTTAGCCGTCCGAAGACGTTGCCCGTCCCTGCCACGAGGAGGCGCACCCGTTTCTACTTTCTTTGATATGTATTGTTGCGAGCACCCTATGGAGAGATCCATGGCTCACTGGTAGCCGCGAGTGAGACAAGCGACGGAGGGGAGGAGACGATCGAAACTATCGACCAGAAAAGCAGAGACTTGTAGAAGTACCGCGATCGATAACAGACGTATACGAGTGCCTAGTTTTCTTTGCTGCAATATTTATTGTTTTTTTCTGTTGATGCTTGTTTGAGTTCTGTTGTACATTAAAGTTTCGTTTATGCCAAACCGGAAACGTAATAGTGGTGTCAGAAGTGGGATGCCCGCTCGTAGTGGCATGCCCACTCGCGCATCCGCGGCCTGTGCGGAGCAACTTCTCCTGGAGCGACGGGCGACGGGTCTCTGCGGGAGTTATTCACCACCCTACAACTGAGCATCGTTGGACAGATGCGGGAGCAGCGTAGGGACGACGAGGCCCGGTGGTAGGAGAAGGACGCCAAGGACCGGCGGGCACGGGCGGCCTTCGAGGGCCGTTTGTCGGACATGGAGGAGCGTATACAGATCGTGATCGCCTCGTTACAGACCGGCCAAAGTTTGTTCGGTAGCGGCGCGGACTCTCGGGGTGGGGAGAATGTGCCTGTTGTAAATAGGGTTGTGAATGGGGTTGTAAATAGTGTTTTCCCGGCGTGTGACCCCGCACCCGTTAGTGCGGTCGCCGCTGCCCTGTTCGGGCATCGCGCGTCTTCAGTCTGGGATACGTTGTGAAGCCTCCGAGGTTTGACTGGAAAATTTGGTGGGAGGAGTACAAGGTGCAATTTGAGACGATCGCGCGCGCGAACGGTTGGAACGATAAAAAGGGACGGCTTTGGTCGCTGCCCTCGAAGGGTCGGCGAGGAGCGTTCTCTCAACGCTCTCCGCTGCCCAATGTGGGAGTGTCGCGGAATTGGTTTCGGCGCTCGAATTCCGCTACGGGGCGAAAAATTTGTCCAACTTGAATTACGTACTCTTGAAGGGCCGTAGGCAGCGAAGAGATGAAAGTATCTCCTCGCTAGCCACCGAGATTGAGCGATTGGCGCAGTCTGCTTTCGCTGACTGTCCGGCGGAGACTCGCGATAAGCTCGCTGCGTCTCAATTCGTGACGGCATTGTCGAGCTCAGAGCATGCAACGGGAACTGCGACTCGGCGGTTTCACGTCTCTTAGGGCCGTTGTGACCAGAGCTCTTGAGATCGAGGCTGTTGAGACAATGTCGCGCGGTTCCGCGGCAGAGTTGCGGGAGCGTTACTCCGGAAAAACGGAAGGCTAAACCTTTCAACGCTTTTGAAGGGTTTCCGGCGAAGCAGCGGAGGCTCGAGGAATCCGGGATCGATTGGACGACACGCTGAGGGCCCTGAAGTGCTGGCTCTGCGGCAAGACGGGTCACCTTCGCAGGGACTGCTCCAAAGCCAGGAGCGGCCAAGCAGGACCAGCTCCTGCCAGGAAGCCCTTCGGGGGAAACGGGGGAAGAGCGGCGTAAGGGGGAGACGCCGGTCTGTAAGGAGCAGTTCCCCGGTCGTCAAGAGCGTGGCGATGCAGGAGGCGGCTGGCCGTCAATGGAGCCCAGCCAACGAGATTTCCGTGTGTGGAAAAGTCGGTGGGGAACAGCAAGATAATCCCTAGATACAGGTTCTCCCATCAACCTTTTTGGATCCGAGGGCTGTGTGCGTCGACGCATATCGCCCGAGCAAAGCTCGACATTCGCTCTACCACTGGAGAGAAAATGAGGGTGTTTGGTAAGAAGAGCCTAGGGGTTAGCGTGGGAGGACTCTCGAGCGTGGAAGACTTCTACGTTGTCGACATGGTGGAAAAGTGCATCCTGGGAGCAGCGTTCCTGAGGAAGCATCGTTGCAGCGATGACTTGTCCCGAAATGTGCTGAGCCTTCCCGGCATGCCGGAGACACGTTTTTATGAGCCTGCTGCCCGGGGAGAGGGCGGTGGACGCGAAACGCTCGTAATGAAAGCGGTCGTACCTCAGCATTTGGAGGAGTTATTGTATACACGCTGTTCGTTGGGCTTGACGGAAAGACAGAAAAAACTATTCACTGGTTTACTCCGTGAGTTCCGGGACGTTTTGCCACAGGTTCGACTCGGATCGGGAATTGCGACTGGGTGAAGCACACTGTCGACACTGGGGATTACCGCCCCATCAAAGCAGAGCGCCGCGGAGGTTGCCTTTACACCGTCGAGCTGAGGCGGAGGAGCTACTCAGGAAGATGTTGGCGCAGGGCATTATTGAAGAGTCGAGGCCCGTGGTGCTTCTCCGATCGTCCTCGTCAAGAAGAAGGATGGGACCATGAGGTTCTGCGTTGACTTCCGGCGCCTGAATGAGATCACGAAGAAGGACTCGTATCCTCTGCCCCGTATTGAGGATACCCTGGACGCCCTCGCCGGGTCTTCGTGGTTCTCAACTGTAGATTTACAGAGTGGCTACTGGCAGATCTCCATGGACGAAAAGGACAGGAGAAGACGGCCTTTTCAGTTGGAACGGGACTCTGGCAGTTCAAGGTGATGCCTTTTGGGCTTTGCAACGCCCCTGCGACTTTCGAACGCTTGATGGAGGACGTACTTCGAGGTTTCACGTGGAAGATTTGCCTGGTTTACCTGGACGACATCATCATCTACGGGAATGACTGAACAGGGCTCGAGCGATCTCCGAACAGTGTTTTCCCGTCTACGTCAGAAGCCGGACTACTGATGAGCCCCAAAAGTGTTCCTTTTTCTGCCGGGAAGTGAAGTACCTAGGACACATCGTCACCGAGCGGAGTCAAGACGGAGCCGGAAGGTCAGGGCGATTTCCGGAATGGCCTCAGCCGAAGAACGTGACGGAATTAAGAAGTTTCCTGGGTCTCTGCACCTATTATAGGAAATTTGTGAAGGATTTTCCAGGATCACCAAGCCCCTGCATCGCCTCACCGAGTCCAAACAAGATTACAAGTGGACCGAGGAGTGTCAAGAAAGTTTTCAGGAGCTGAAGAAGAGAGACTCACCGGGGCTCCGGTGCTCGCCTACCCACTGGTAGGAAGGGATTTTATTCTGGACACGGACGCCTCCGACTTCGCCATAGGCGGTATCCTTTCGCAGGAGTATGAAGGTCGAGAGAGGGTTTGTAGCTTGCTTCTCCAAGTCCTTGGGGAAGGCCGAAAGGAACTACTGCGTGACTCGAAGAGAACTATTAGCAGTAGTGAAGTCTATCGAGCATTTCCATCACTACCTCTATGGACGGAGATTTCTCGTTAGAACTGATCATGCAGCGCTCCGCTGGCTGCTGACCTTCAAGAGCCCGGAGGGGCAGGTTGCGCGTTGGATTGAACGTCTTCAGGAGTACGACTTTGAGATTCGTCATCGGGAAGGAAGAGCTCACCGGAACGCCGATGGGCTTTCTAGAAGACCTTGCATCGTGGATGATTAAGAAATGCGGCCGACTGGAGAAAAAGGACACAGAGGAGGAGATGTACTGCATGAAGAAGGTTCACCAAGATATTTTGCGACGAGAGGAGGAGGTGAATGGAAACAAAGTCAGGAGGAGGATGAAGAGACTGGCTTCATTCTTAAAAAGGAAGAAGGAAGGGGAGAAAGCCTGGCTGGCAGGATGTTGCTGGTTTCTCTCCACAGTTGAAATATTACTGGTCGATCTGGGATTCGTTGGAGGTTTTTGAAGGTTTGCTTTTTCAGGAAATGGGAGTCCCCACGATGGTACGACAACCTCGTGGCTTTTGGTGGTGCCGCGTGAAGGGTTTCAGGAGTACTGGAAGGAGTTGCACGATGCGCCGGCAGCTGGACACTTCGGAGTGAACAAGACTTTGGCAGAATCCGCCAACAGTTCTTCTGGCCTACATGTCGACAGGACGTTCAAGAGTGGTGCCGGCGGTGTGACACCTGTGTGGCGAAGAAGGGGCCTCGTCATAGGGGAGCAGGGAACCTGAAAGTATACAACGTGGGAGCTCCGTTCGAGAGGCTTGCCCTGGACGTTGTGGAGTCCGCTCCCGAGGTCTCAGGCCGGAAACAGGTTTATGCTGGTCGTGGCGGACTACTTTACTCGGTGGGCGGAAGTAATCGCGATGCCAGACCAGCGAGCTGTCACAGTGGCAAGAGCTCTTTTACACAACGTAGTATGTCGCCATGGTGTGCCCTTGGAAATACATTCGGACCAAGGAAGGAACTTCCGAATCCTCCGTGTTCAAAGAACTGCTGAAGCTGTTGGGTGTCAGGAAGACGCGAACTACTCCCCTGCATCCTCAATCCGACGGTCTGGTGGAACGCTTGAATAGGACGCTACTCCAATATCTAGCGATGTTTGTTTCAGACACCAGCGGGACTGGGATGAGTGGATTCCCATGTTCCTCCTCGCTTATAGATCGGCACGACATGAGGCTACTCAATTGACGCCAGCGATGATCTTGTATGGCCAGGAGCTTCGTCTACCCCAGCAATTGTGGAGGGGGTTGCCCCCAGAAGTGGAGGAAGACGCGGACGTTGAGCAAGGATACTCTGAGTGGGTCCGGGGGAAGATGAAGAGGATCCACGAATTTGTTCGACGTCGTTTGGATGTCTATAGTTCCAAGATGAAATCCTGGTACGACAGTCACGTCCATGCAGTGGAGTTCCAGCCGGGGGAACGAGTGTGGTTGTTCCAACCACGGAGAGTTAAAGGGAAGTGCCCGAAGCTTCAAGCGGATTGGGAGGGGCCGTACACTGTAACGGACAGGATCAACGACGTTGTCTATGGGATTCAACGGTCACCCCGGAAGAAGTGCCGGGTGGTCCATATACGTCGCCTGGCGAAGTACGAAGGACGCTTCCAGGAGGAATGAAGAGGACAATCTCTGTAGCTCAAGACTCGAGAGGAGAATTTTCCGGGGAACCACGTACACACGCCTTGCCCAGGGTTTTTGGGTGGTTTCCCTTGGGCGTGAAGGCGAATGTCGAGGCGACAGTCGGAAGAGGCCACGCAGCGTCGCTTCCACTTTTCCGTACTTGGGTACGGCAGCGACCGACGGAGGTTGCAGCGATCGGGACGATCGCTTCTCGAAGGGGAAGCAGTGTTGCGAGAGCACCCTATGGAGAGATCCATGGCTCACTGGTAGCCGCGAGTGAGACAAGCGACGGCAGGGGAGGAGACGATCGAATCGATCGACCTGTCAAGCAGAGACTTGGAGAAGGAACGCGATCGTGAACTGACGTATTCGAGTGCCGAGTTTTCTTTGCTGCAATATTTATTGTTGTTTTTCTGTTGATGCTTGTTTGAGTTCTGTTGTATATTAAAGTTTCGTTTATGCCAAACCGGAAACGTAATAGTATTATTCATTAAGTTAACTTTCGTTACTATCCAAAGATTTTCTTCTTCTCTTCTTTCTTCCTTTTTCTGTCTTCTTATAATTTCGACTACGTTCTTTCTTTATTTTCAGGTTTGGGTCTTCTCTTTTAGGTTCTAGGTAATTGGATCTCAACGTCCGTTCTACATCTCCAGCGGAAAGGTAAAATTTTCTTCTTTCAAAGAACTTTATTAATAAAGTCAGAGAATTGCTCATACCTTTGCTTTGTTACGATAAGGTTTTCTTTTCTTTCTTGATTTTCAATCAGGTATTGGTATCGTAAATTCGCATAAGCTTCACATTGGAATAGAATGTGGTTTACATCTTCACTTGCCGCGTCACACGCTGGACAATTCGGCGATTCTATAGAACGTCTTGTATAAAGTGACGCATTAATGGATCCATATCCAGTTATTATATACACTAGGTATCTGCCTGGTTTAAACCAGTCATTTTCCGATGCAAAACTTACATCTTTAATAAAATTATACGTCTCTCTACCTCGTGTATCGTTTGTCCATCTTTGTTGCCACTCAGTAATGATTTCTCTATTTAGAGCGTTCTTTTTCTGCTTCCATATTTAAATTTTCCGCCATACCTTCATCAGAAGTATAATTTTCAACTTACTCGCTTCTTTCTTCTGACTAGATTTATAACGCCTCTTTCTACAATTTCCAGGTCCAATGGTTTCACACCGCAGATTACTTGCATTGCAACCGTTGCTGTTGTTGCACAGGCTTTCGACATCACAAATAACATCGCTCGCTGAGCAGCCTGTAAGTGTCTTCTCACGTGCGTATGCTGTACTTTATCATACCAGGCCGCAGAACAGTACGTACTTATCGGGAGAAAAACTTTCTTTATACAAAACAGACATTATACTTGGTCTTAAACCCCACTGCTCCCTTGCAAGCCTTTTTAATAGCCATTATAAAGTTAGTTAATTTATCACGCATTTTCCGCACATGTTCAACAAAGTTCATTTTTTGTCAATATCTAACACCAAATACTTAATCTTTTCCAAATATCGAAAATTTATATTACTTATTTTTAGGGTTGGCATCCTACTTCGACTTAGTCTGCCTTTCATTAGTAGCGCAGCCGATTTCGTCGTTGAGACCTTGAGTTTATGTAAGTCACACCAATTTTCAGCATTTCTATTACCTTCTTTCCAATAGCTTCAATGCTCCTCCTTGAATCTCCCTTCATTATAAAGACGAGGTCATCGGCATACGCCACCACTTCCACATCCGATATATCAGTTTTCATCCAGTTCATTCAGTAGAGCATCCATGCACCAATTCCATGCTAAAGGTCCAATTATCGACCACTTGCGGGCATCCTTTCTCCATTTTCTTGTTACTTCATCAAAATTCGACCTGACTTTAGCTTTCCTTCCACTAAAATAGCTATCAATAACCTTCAGCATGGAACTGCTGACTTCTGCCTGAATTAAGCGACTTTTAACAGCTGGCCACCACAAATTGTCGAAGGCACCCTCTATGTTTATAAACAACGCCACCAACAATTTCTGTTGCGCAGTAGTAACTGCATGCTTAAATTTTAAATCCGCATTTTCCGTACATTTTGTCTTTTTAAATCCAAATTGGCTACGATTTGCCAATCCCTTCTCTCCGTATTGTTTTCCTATTCGTTCGACAATTATTCTCTCGTATATCTTACCCATAACGGGTAATAACGCTATGGGCCTAAACGAGCTCACCAGTCTTTTGTCTTTTGACTTGATTTTTAAAATTATTTTCAAATCAGCTACTTTCCAATCCCCTTGGAAATACGCCTTTTCTAAAACAATTATTGAAGAAGCCTATAAAAATTTCTTTATTTGTACTCCAGACTTCCTTGATGATTTCTGTTTTAAACCCATCGATGCCTGGAGCTTTCTTATTTTTGTTCTTTTGACAGCTTCTCCAATTTCAGTTATACTTATGTCGCTTTCCATGTTATAATTTCTATATGCTCTATTTAATCTTCTTAAGTTTCCTTGTATGTCCGTTTCAGCTTGTCTTCCGTCCCTGGGACACATTTATTCACCAGAGCTGTCATCGTCGTTTTCCAATTCATTGTGATCTCTCCACTAGGAAGAGTCAATGAACATAACGGCAATCTTCTTCTAATTTTATCTCTGGCTATTTTGTATAAGATCCCCAGAGTTCTTATTACCTTCTGTCGTTACAAAGTTTTTGCCAAGAGTCTCTCTTCTTTCTTTTTATTTCAGAAACATATTTGTTCCTACTTCTTCTATACTTCTCGCGATACTCTTCTATAATGTCCGCTAATCCAAGTCTTCGAGCTCTTAAAAACTGTTGCTTATGTCTATTTGTTTCTCTCCTTAGGTTCCGCAATTCGTCATCCCACCAAGGCACAGCATGATTTCCAACTTTCCTTCTTGGAATAGCGCCGCTGCAGATTTCCTCTAAGGTACGTTTAAAGATCTTACAGCTATATTGGGCATTTCATCCCTCAGTTCGTCCAAGGCTCTCCGATCAAATTTTACGACTATTTGGTCTCTGAATTTCTCCCAATCAGCTTTACGAATGTTAAAACCTTCAGTAATGCTATAGGTCGCACGATATTCAATATCTGTCCCTATATCAAAAGCTATCATGTTATGGTCACTCGTCGAGCAGATGGCGAGTACTCTCCAGTTTCTCTCTTGTTTCCTTAGCATATTTTCCGAAACCAGAGTAACGTCAATATTGGACTCACCGTGGACACTGAAGTATGTAGAAGGATTATTTGGTCTATTTAAAACAAACATTCTGTTCGCAAGCAAGAATTCGACCATAATTCTGCCACGCTCATCTACTTCACCAGAATGCCACAGGTCAGATTTTGCATTGACATCCATCGTAATAATGATTTTCAACATTTAGTTTGTTTAGTATATTTTCTACCTTACTGAGAAAGCTCTGAATAGGATACAAAATTTGACAATACACATTTATAAAGCAAAAACGCTCTCGTCCGGTACTCACCTGGAAACTCATTATATGTTCCGATTCTCCATATGTGATTTGAAAAATCTCCACTTTTGTTTCATCAATGACTGCTGCTACCCATGGATTTTCTACTGCCGGCTGTAGTAACCTTAAGCCTGGGGATGTATATCCCTAACTACGCCTTTATATGTATAAGGTTCTTGAATACATAAAATATCGATTTCATTTTCTTTAAATATCAGTTCCAAGTTGGCAGCAGCAACCACTGATCTCTGTGCATTAATTTGAGCTACTTTTGAGGCCCATTCTACTTTTATTATGGTATATTTCCAAAGTTTCTTAAATACTCTGGACACTCTTTGCTCCTAACTGAGTGACAAACTTCCTTTCTTCTCAATTTATAACAAATAACACACAGCAGCGAATACTTCAAACTACACTCACTTTTTAGGTGATCACTTACTTCCACACGTCTCACATAATTGGTCCTGTATATTACATACTTTCGCCAATATGGCCATACGCGTGGCATTTAAAACATCGAGTTATGTTAATATACTCTTTAATATTATAGGTTCTCCATATCATGAAAACTCTATTTTTATTCATTATATTTCTATAGAATTTTCCAGGTAATTAGAACCACCCAGTTGACCCTGTTTTCCTTGGCCTTAAACTGATACCTAAAAGAAACTTTTTCTTGTAATTCTTCCAGGTCTTTTTCACTACAATCAAAATTCTTAGTTATAAACTCTTCCTTTAACTCATCAACCTTATTTTCCCTTTCAACATCATAAATAATAATCGAGGGCAAGATCTTTTTAGGTTTTCCAGCTTCAATCCGATTTCTTCAATTTAGTGCTTTTTATTAACTCCACATCCTTTTTATCCTTGATCTCCATTACTAAACCCTTCCATCGCATTTGGCGCACTGACTTAACTTTCAACTGCTTACGGACATCTTTCAATTTATTCGTCAACTGCATTTTCAATTCTTCATTACTCCTACTATCCTCTTCTTTTTCAGGTTTAATAATCACAACTTCATAAGTTTCTTTATTAATAATCTTTTTCTTTCAGGTACCAGACCCTGCAGTTGCGATCGGGGACTGCTCGCCATCTGCGCATACGACGGTACTTTAGGAGCATGCTGTTGGGTAAGTTTAAGCTTCTCATTTTCTAAATTTGCTCCTGCAATTTTCCCTCTAAACTTGCCCACTTCTCAAGAATAAATTTAATTGCATATTTATTAACTTTGTTTGCATCGTTAAATAAGTAGGCTTCCAAGCTTACCCTCTCTTTACGAACTTCTTCCAACGTACAGTTCTCCAACTGTCGCTGTTGAACTACATCCTTTCTTAGGCTCTTGGGGCTTCTTTCTAAAGCTAACTTGTAGCTCCTTCATTGCCAACTTCCTCCTCTTTGTTGGAGTCCTCGGGCAGAGATGCTTTCGCCTCGTCAGTTACTGACGAGATCGAGCTGATCGGTTATTACCACGACTAGAAGGTGCCGTCTCCATTTCTTCGACCTCCTCTTCTACTCCTCTGCACTTTTTTTGTTTTATTAATTGAGACATCCATATTTGTTCCCACGAGAAGGTCGGAAAAGATGTTACCCAGGCAGAACCGCCGTACCTGGGGAAGCCTAGTACTACCGAGGGGTCGGCAGGTACCTCGGGTTGGTCGCTAGAGATTGGGCTCACTCCCCCAACCATACATCCATCGCCGCGCACCATAGCTTAGGATTCGAGGGTAAGTTATAGAGTTACCATCCTCGCAGCCCAGGTGGTTAAGCCAAGGCCCCTTTTTGGCCCGACCTGCCGTCGCGTACCATTCACAAAACCAAAGAGGAATTGTGAATGGGTCGTTGCGACGACCAACAAGGAGTTACGGTATGATTGCATCAGGCACCTCGGGTTCGCTACCCGTACTGTAGGTGAATGGCTACAGCCCCTGAGGTTTAGCTACTTTCGTCTGTCCCTTCACCTGAACCTTCCCGGCATGGTAGAACCAGGGGTCAAAGACCCCCGCCGGTATAGCTCCAGAGATCACAAGGGAACTCAAGCTCCCCACCACGACAAGGTAGCAGCCACGGGGAGAAACGATAGGGACATTTTTTTTTTTTTTTATTATTTCCCTTATTATACGGCTCGAGCGTCAACTCATTACCGCGTTGATCTTGTCATTTAATTTCATCTTTCTTAATATTCTTGGGAAATAACTGCTTTTATATTGTTTCAGGTCTCTTAGCCGTCTTTTCGACGTTTCCGTCCCCGCCACGAGGAGGCGGACCTTTTTTCTACTTTATTTTCTTTCTTTATAAGCATTAAGTTTTGAATCGTCTTTAGATTTTACATTTACCATTTATCGTTTAACTAAATTATTCTTCTTTTCTCCTCTTCTTTTCTTCTTTCTTCTTTCTTCTCTTCTTCTCTTCTTTCTTCTTTCTTCATCAACTCTCTCCTGTCTTCTTCTTATAATTTCTTGAATTATCATAACTGATTTTCAGGTTACAATTCTGTCTTTTCCTTTATAAAAAGATTTTTCTAGGAAATTAAGTTACAATAAGTTAACATCTCTAGCAAGGTAAGTATTTTTTCTTTCAAAGACTTTGTTAACAAAGTCTGTAAGTTGCTCATAATTCTGTTTTGTTGAAATCAGGTTTTCTTTTCTTTCTCGATTATCCATCATGATAACGCAAATCCTCATATGTTTCACAACAAAACAAAAATGTGTTCATCTACATCTTCATCTGTGTCATTACAAAATGGACATCTTGGAGACTCTATAGAGCCACGTCTACAAAGTGACACATTTATTGGTCCATATCCTGTTATTATATAAACCAGGAATCTACCCGGTTTAAACCAGGCATTTTTGATAGCAAAACTAACATCCTTTATAAAGTTGGAAGTCTCTCTGCCTCGTGTATCGGTTGACCATCTTTGTTGCCACTCAATATTGACCTCGTTATTAATCCGTTCCTTTTCTGCTTCCAGATCCAAATTCTCCGCCATCACTTCATCAAAGTAATAATTTTCCAACTAACACTTTTCTTTCTTCTTACCAGACTTAAAATGCCTTTTTGAACAATTTCTAGAGTCTTATGGTTTCAAACCACAAATAACCTGCATTGCAATCGTTGATGTTGTTACACACGCTCTCGACATTGCCAATAACATCACTCTCTGCGCAGCCAGCAAGTGTCTTTTAACGTGCACATGTTGCACTTTATCGTACCAAACCGCCGAGCAATATGTGCTTATTGGTAAAAACACTGCTCTATACAAAATAGACATTATATTGGGTCTCAAACCATTGCTCCCTTGTCAGCCTTTTAATGGTCATTATAAAATTTGTTAATTTATCACGCATTCTTCGCGCATAGCCAATAAAATTCATTTGTCTATCAATTTCCATTCCCAGATATTTCATTCTTTCTAAAAACCGAATTGTTACTCCATCTATTTGCAGGGTTGGCATCCTGTTTTGGCTTAGCCTGCCTTTCATTAAGAGCGCCGCAGATTTTGTCGTCGAAACTTTAAGTTTATGTAACTTACACCAGTTAGTCAGCGTCTCTATTATTTTCACTCCAGTTATTTCAATGTCTCTTCCCGAATCGCCTTTAATTACAAAAACGAGGTCATCGGCATACGCGACAACCTCGACTCTCGACCTATGGTTTTCCTCTTCCAGATCATTCAATAGGGCATCAATGCACCAATTCCACGCCAGAGGACCAATTATCGATCCCTGGGGCATCCTTTTTCCATGTTTTAGACACTTAGTCAAAATGGGACCTTATTTTTGCCTTTCTTCCACTGAAATAGCTGTCAATCACCTTCAGCATGGAACTGCTGATTTCCACCCGAATTAGTCTGTTCTTTATCGCCGGCCACCAGAGATTATCAAAGGCGCCTTCGATATCAATAAATAATGCCACAACCAATTTTTACGTGCAGTACTAATCGCCTTCTTAAACTTTAGTATTGCATCTTCTGTGGATTTTGCTTTCCTAAATCCAAATTGGCAATCATTTGCCAAATCTTTTCTCTCAGTACTGTTTCTCAATACGCTCGACTATTATTCTCTCATAAATTTTACCCATGACAGGTAGCAACGCTATAGGTCTATAGGAAATTCAACAGTCTTTTGTCTTTCGACTTACTCTCCAAAATTATTTTTAATTCAGCTGTTTTCCAACTCCTTGGAAAAACACCTTTTCTAAAACAGCTATTAAATAGCTTATAAAATATCTCTTTGTTCACATTCCAAGTTTCCTTAATAACTTCTGCTTTAAAACCATCCATTCCTGTGGCTTTCTTGTTTTTGCTCTTTTAATAGCCTCTCCAATTTCAACCATAGATTACTTTCCATATTGTAATTCCTATAACCTCTATTAGCTCTTCTTATGTTTTCGTGTTCTGTCGTTTCCGCCTGCCTTACATCCCTTGGGACACACTTATCCGCCAAAGCTGTCATCGTTGTCTTCCAGTCTACTGTGATCACTCCGCTAGGAAGGGTAAGCGAACACACTGTCAATTTTCTTTTAATTTTATCTCTAACTATCTTGTACACGATCCCAGGGATCTTTATTACCCTCCCGTTGTTACAAAATTTTGCCAGGAATCTTTCTTCTTTCTTTTTAATTTTCGAGACATACTTATTCCTACTCCTTCTGTATTTGTTTCGATATTCTTCCTCAAGGTCAGCAAGACCAAGCCTTCGAGCCCTCACAAACTGTCGTTTATGTCGATTCGTTTCTCTCCTTAGATTTCGCAGCTCATCATCCCACCAGGGGTTGTGTTCGACTGCCAATTTTCCTTCGTGGGATAGCATTGCTGCAAATTTCCTCTAAGGTACGGTTTAAAGTTCTTACAGCCATTTCAGGTATTTGATGGCACAACTCATCCAAAGACTATTCGATCTGAATTTTACAGCTACTTGGTCTCTGAACTTATCCCAATCAGCTTTGCGGATATTATAGCCCTCGATAACGCTATAGCTTGCACGATATTCGGCACTCGTATCTATATTAAAAACTATAATATTGTGATCGCTCGTCGAGCAGATGGTAAGTACCTCCAATTCTTTTGCTTTCTCAGCATATTCTGCGAGACCAGGGTAACATCGATGTTGGATTCGCCGTGTATACAAAGGTAAGTACTGGGATTATTAGGTCTATTTATAACATGCATTCTGTTCGCGAACAGAAATTCGACCATAAGTCTGCCGCGCTCATCAGTTCCACCAGAATGCCATATTAAAGATTTAGCATTTGCATCCATCGTAACTATAATTTTTTCTCCATTTAGTTTATGTAATATTCTCTCCACCGCACCGAGAAATCCTCGATGGGGTGTAAATACTGACAATAAACGTTAATAAAACAAAAACGTTCCCGTCCGAAACACACCTGGAAAGCCATAACGTACTCTGACTCTTCATAGAAGTAATTTGAAAAATCTCCATCTTTGTCTCATCAACGACTGCTGCCACCCATGGGTTCTCTACCGTTGGTTGCTTAGTAGTCTTAAGCCAGGGACGTGTATCCCTGGCCATTCCTTTATATGCGTACGGTTCTTGGATACACAATATATCTATATTTTATTCCTTGATTATAACTTCCAAATTAGCAGCAGCAGCCATTGATTTTGCGCATTGATTTGAGCCACTTTTAAGCCCATTCTATTTTGTTATGGTATATTTCCAGGTTTCTAATATACTCCGGACATTCCTTACTCCTTACAGGTGAGACACCTCTTTCTTTTCAGCTTACAGCAGTTTATACACCGTGGTGCATCTTTCATGCTACATTCATTTTTAAATGGTCTTTACTTCCGCACGTTTCTATAATTGATCACGTACACCACATACCTTCGCAATATGTCCATATGCGTGATACTTAAAGCATCGGGTAATGTTTATATATTCCTTAACATTGTAAGTCCTCCACATCATAAAATCCTACTTTTATTTATTATACTTCTATAGAATTTACAGGGTAATTGGACTACCCAGTTGACTCTATTTTCCTTGGCCTTAAATTGGTATCTAAAGACACTTTTTCTTCCAATTCTTCTAGGTCACTTTGACTACCTTCAAAATTCTTTGTTATGAACTCTTCTTTCAATTCATCTGCTTTGTATTCTCTTTCAACATCATAGATGATAATTGACGGCAATATCTTCTTGGGCTTCTCCAATTTCAACCCAATTTCCTCTAGTTTAACACTTTTAATTAACTTGTGACCGTTCCCCCGTGTGACGGTCCGTTTCGGATCGGGGGACGCGGAGGAAGGTGGTGGCCGACTCATTCGGCTGCCCAAGGTTCGGTGCGTTGAGTGACGGAGGCGGTGTCTGGGTGGTAGACGTTTATTCGCTATTGATGTACAAGGCGGGCGGTGTTTGCCAAAAACGGTGGACGCGGACAAAGCTTACGACTAACGGTGGACGCGGACAATGTTTAGCGGCGGACGCTGGACGCGGACGGTGTTCGGACGCGGACAATGTTTAACGGCGGACGCTGGACGCGGACAGTGTTCAGAGACGGACGCGGACGGTGTTTGGACGCGAGTAGAATAGCTAGGGAATTCTAACCCATGGGGCAATGAGGAGCGTGCGGCGAGGGAAGGTAGGGCGCGCGGGGAGTGCGGCGCGGAGAACTTTGGGCGCGGGGCCTGTGGGGAGTGGAAGAGTGGTTGCGCGCACACGAGCCGTGGAGTGGGATATGTCAGGGATTAGTCCAGCCGAGCCGCCGCGGAGACCACTCCAGACCTGGCCCGCCGTCGGAAATTTTTAAGAGGGGAATGATCCCCGAAAACTTTTCATACCGAACCGAGGGACGGGATGACCCCGAAAATTTTTTCAACACCCACAGGCATTTTTATTGTCTTTTCGGCGTTCTCGGTACGTTTGTTGAGATCTAAAAAGAAGAATTACATAATGTTCTCCTAAGAAAATATTTACAGCTAGCGAAAAAAGAACACATCATTCGGCTCGTAAATCTATTCTTTCTATTTATTATTCTAGTACTCGTATAAATTCAGATTTTTATAGTTCACTGTGGTTAGGTTTGGTCAAACTCTTGCAAAACGCGTTATAGAAAATGGTTAATATCATTACGAAACACAAGAAATAAAAAGTTTCATACTGTATACTAAATGCGAAAATTTACTCGAAAAATTGCAGTTCCTCTTTCATCCAGAGTCGAGTCAGTCTCGCGCAACGATGCGTTTTCGCGCTTTGTCCAGCGAAGTACGTTATCTGCTACGTGCCTTTCGACGAAGTCGTTGCTACGCGAATATGCAATATCGTGTTCGCGACACGCTGCGTCCAACGGATTAAAATATAAATTAAATCGACGGTCCAGCCTTAGATTTATGAGAGGAGAGAATGTGGAAGACGGGTAAATAAAATTGGAGAAATAATATATGTTTTAAATGATACTATATTGTTACAATAGAAGAATATATTGTTATTTGAAACGTCAGAATCTTAGAATTATGCGAGGAGATAAGGTGGAAGACAGGTGAAATAAAATTGGAGAAATAATATATGTTTTAAATGATACTATATATTTTTTGTTATGTTTAAAGGAAAAATACAAAAATAAATTTAAAAATCGGATTAAAATATAAATTAAATCGACGGTCCAGCCTTGGAATTTATGCGAGGAGAGAATGTGGAAGACGGGTAAATAAAATTGGAGAAATAATATATGTTTTAAATGATACTATATTGTTACATTTTTTTATGCGAGCATCAACTACTAATATCATTGATGGCACATCCTAACAGTTCACAATCTACAAGATAATCCTTGCAGTAATATTCACTGTCGCGTAAGATTTTAGCAGCACTACGCGTATCTAATATTTCGGTAATATATTGTTACGCTTTTTCTTACGAGCTTCAATTACAATATCATTGATGGCGCATGCTAACAGTTCGCAATCTACAAGATAATCCCTGCAGTAATATTCGCTGTCACGTATGATTTTAGCAGCACTACGCGTATCTAATGTTTCGATGACAGCATTGCTCTGTTGCAACACGTTAACAAAAAGTTATAAATTTTTCCTCACATCTTCTACAGTTTGATAGAGCCGCGGATACACATAGCTTACACATGGCTCAAGATTAAATAAAAATGCTACTGTGTTCGGTTTGAAATACAGCGACTTATTATCAATTGTCATCTTTACAATCGACGAATCAAACATCCGACAAAATTCCACCGTTAATTCATTAATCTGCATCAATGATGATCCAGGCAATTGTGCACGTTCTTCGATGGTTGTACAGCAGTCGAATAGTGAGTTCCATGTATGCCATGGTATTCTAAGATGATTCCCACGATTATCACCGAGAAGAATTTCTACATCGGCTGTAGGTCCTACGCTGATTCAATTTCCAAATATTTGCAGCCCGTGGATGTTAATGCGTATCTTCCTGACCATGACACGCGATGGTTGGCGTGGCCTAAAAAGCATAATCATGAAAATTACCTTTTCATGAAAAAACATAAATAAATAAGTAAATAAAAAATTATGAAAGGTTACCTGTTAAATGTATTCTCCTTGCATGGAGATACACCATCATCTTGCCTGATTGGAACGTAATAGCCCACGGCACTGGCACTACACATTGTTTTCTGAGCACTATTTGTTCCGTCGAAAATTCAGCGAAGCTACTGAGCGATTGACGGAATAGCGTCCGGGGAAACGGCTTAAATAGAGGTGCAATCCCCACCGCATTTTATTCTAAAGCTACCATTTTTTCCCCCCATAATGCTTTTGTTCAATCTTAACATCGCAGCATATCGCGCGATTGCATGTAACTTGGGCCTCCAAGGATAAAAGTCTCGACACGTGTTGAATGTAATATAATATCATGGAAAGAATTATGCGATATCAGCAGAAACTGCATAGAACCATGTTGGCATGCAATGCATTTGAGGGAGGAGAGACACCGAAAGAGTTAGGCAGAGATACCAAATCGCTGTGCTGGTATAAAAGCACGCTTTAAACTGCACAAGGCCTCAAATAGTTACAACGTGTTGCATTGAAAAAAGGGATATTACATTTACATTTACATTTACATTCCATTTACATTCCATTTACAATCATGGAACAATTCGCACAAGTAAGAACGCCAATTGTTGGATCAATCCGAACGATTGATTTTGCAGGAAGAGTACCTCGCGTGGGAAGAACGGTGCAACGAGTGTATCGAATCTTTGGAAGAACACAGCCGCGTGAAACGCCGCGATTATCGATCGGTGTTCGACAATCGTTGGTTGCTCAATCGCGCGACTCGAAGGATTGAAACATTTGGTGCGCAGACGTTTCGCGCGTGAAGGTGCCAGACATTCGAGTACCCGGGACTTTTGTGGCGTGAAATACACACTGCGTTCGATACTCGCGTATTAACAGGTGTCATCCTAAATTCGAATTATATCGAACCGCGCAACTTCCTCCAGGATGCAGAGACCATTGTGCTGGAGCATGTTCGGGACACTTTGAGGAAACATCGAAACCTCAAAGTGAACACGGTGTTCAACGGCGAATTTGTGGCAGGTGACAAGCATGCTTGTAAAAGCATCAACACCCAAAACTGTGAACTCTTCCACATCCCGATCTGCTGGAGTGGTACCAGCGATGCGTCGTCGAATCCACCCTGGCATCGCTGGAAGAGTTCCAGGAACGCGACAGCGGATGGGCATGGCGAGAATCATGAATCTGACCGTCAAAGTCAATAAGTAAATTCCACTCCGCGCGGGGTGTCACGTCAATTTGACGCGAGAAATCATGCTGAAGTGGGCACCAATAAGCATACAATCATCGGACAACGCATGTTTCGCGTGGGCAGTTGTCGCAGCTCTTCATCCAGCAACAAAATATCATGAACGTCCAGGTTCATACCCGCGGTATACGTCTATCCTAAATCTCCAGAGCATTGAGTTCCCAATGTCTCTGGGGTATATTAGGAAGTTTGAACGGCTGAACGACATCTCCGTCAATGTCTACAGCTTCGAGGAGAAGATGAAGAAGGGGCCAACAGTCTTCCCGCTGCACCTCACCAGCCAGAAGAGGGATAGACATGTAAACTTGCTTTACACGCCGAATCAAGAGCACGGCGATGTAGGGCACTTTGCAAGCATTAAGGACTTGTCAGGCTGGTGGGCATGCAGCTGAGCAGGCACAAAGCCAAGATATTCATCTGCGATCGGTATGTATAAAAATTTATGAAATGTTTAAAAAATGTTGAAATATATGTGAAATTAAATAAATTTTTGGGGTTTACAGATGCATGCACTACTTCAGATCTACCGAAGTTGGAGGTGCATTCGCTGGACTGCGGGCAGATAAACAACTGCGCCATTCTGCTGCCCAGCGAAGGCGACAATCTGCTCAATTTCAGCAACCACGATAGGAAGGTCGGCTCCCTTTCGTGGTATATGCAGATCTGGAGTGCATCATCGCAAAAACGTTGGACAACCAAGCGGGTGATAATAAATTACATACATATCAACACCACAATGTACACAGCATTGCATATTATATGCATTGTTCATATGATACATCACTGTCGATGTATCGATGTCGCCGCGACACAGATTGTGTTTCATGGTTCGTCGACGAACTTAAAAATTTTGCAAACATTGCCAAACCTATTCTTACCAGTAATGTTCCCATGCTGGATTTAACTCCCGAACAGTTGACGACATTTCGCAATGCAGCACATTGTCATATTTGCGAAGAACCATTCAAGGCTAGCGATGTACGAGTTCGCGATCATTGCCATTTGTCCGGACGGTTCAGAGGCCCAGCACGTTCGAAGTGCAATTTACATTATAAAAATGTGTTTTACATCCCCATAGTTTTCCATAATTTATCCGGCTATGATTCGCATTTCATTATCGAGGAAATAGCTACCGCTTTCGAAGGTCACATTGATGTATTACCTATAACTAAAGAAAAAAAAAATTTCTTTCACAAAACATGTTGAAGATACGGATGAATCAGACTCGCAAAATTATATTAAATTACGATTCATCGATTCATACAAATTTCTAAATACCAGTCTCGACAAATTAGCATCTTTTCTTAACACAGATCAATTAAAAATTTTGCGATCCCAATTTGGGAACATTATCCACTGAAGATTTCAATTTATTGACGCGAAAGGGTGTCTTTCCATATGAATACCTTGATTGCGCGAACAAGCTGCAGGATCCATGCTTACCACCGCGCGAGTCATTCTACAGTTCGTTAACGGGCGAGACTGTATCAGAGACCGATTACGCACACGCCGAGACAGTCTGGCAGCGTTTCGAGATTAGAACCTTGGGCGAATACAGCGATTTGTATTTGAAAACTGATGTCTTGTTATTGGCAGATAATTTTGAAAATTTTCGCGAAAGTTGTATCAAGAGCTACGGATTAGATTCAGCGCATTACTATACTCTACCTGGTTTCACATGGGATGCAATGCTAAAGCATACCAAAATTACATTCGAATTGCTCACAGACATCGATATGGTCATGTTTATCGAACGCGGTATACGCGGGGGCTTAAGTCAATGTTCCGGAAGATACGCACATGCCAATAACAAGTACATGTCATCTTACGACGCATCGGAAGAGTCATCGTACTTGATGTGCTTTGACGTGAACAATTTGTATGGATGGGCAATGTGTCAGCCTCTACCATACGCTAAATTTCAATGGGTCGAAGATGTAAATTTTGACGTATCTTCAATCGATGTCGATTCGCCCACGGGATACATTCTCGAGGTAGATCTGGAATATCCGCAACGTCTGCACGATGCTCATGCAGATCTGCCGTTCTGTCCGACGCGTGCCAAACCACCTGGCAGCAGGCAGGACAAAGTTACTCGCGACGGTATACGATAAAGCAGCGTTACATAATCCATTATCGCAATCTGCAGCAGTGCACGCGTCACGGTCTTCGTATTCCAAAGATACACCGCGTGCTTCAATTCGCTCAATCTCCCTGGCTTCGCGATTACATCGAACTCAACACACGATTTAGAACAAGCGCGACAAACGACTTTGAAAGAATTTGTACAAATTGATGAACAACGCAGTATTCGGTAAAACTATGGAAAATGTACGAAACCATGTGAATGTAAAACTTGTGACACATTGGGAAGGGCGATATGACGCGGAGGCAATGATCGCGAAACCGAATTTCCACTGCAGAAGTGTATTTTCGGAAAATTTAGTAGCTGTTGAATTGCGAAAACTCGAGGTGAAATTCAACAAACCGATATACGTGGGTATGTGCATTCTGGACATATCAAAACTTTGTTTGTATGAATTTCACCACGAGTACATGTCTCCTAAACACGGGCAAAATAGTAAAATTCTATACACCGACACTGACAGTCTTATTTATCACATTCGGTGTGACGATATCTACGAGTCTATGAAGCACAATATCGATAGATTCGACACAAGCGATTATCCTACCGACAATCCATATAATATGCCACGCGTAGATAAGAAGGTTCCGGGGCTGATGAAGGATGAAAATAACGGTGCGATAATGACTGAATTAGGTCATAGAGTCTTAGAGCGAAAATGTATGCACTTCGCGTAGACGGCAACAAAGATACGAAGAAGGCGAAAGGCGTCAAGACCAACGTCATAGCCAGAACGATAACTTTCGTCGACTACGCGCAGTGTTTGAGCAAAGAGATCGAAAATGGTTCGCGGACAATCATGCGTACGGTCTAAATTGCACAAAGTGTACACCATTTCGGAATCCAAAATCGCTCTAAGTCCGTATGACGACAAGCGATATATCGTACCCGATTCGACCGACACTCTGCCCTGGGGACATTATAATATACCGTTGTAAAATAGAAATTATTATTATTGTATTTATTATAAGTAGTGGAATTTATTGTATAATATAAAATTGTTTACAAATTGTCCGCAAATGTATAGAAATTAGTATTTATTAACTCATTCATATAAATAGTGGGATTAATGTGTAAAAGTCGCCACTCATGTATATGTATATGCATCATTGTATTTTATTGAACCATGTATTATTTTACAATACATTATTTTTATTTATCAAAGAATTGTGTGATTTATCAAAGCCCAACCACTTGAAATACACCTTATCCACCTTTCTGCGCAACACTTATTCCACTATATGCACATAAGGATCTGTGACTCGTTGAATCTCATTTTCGTAGAATCCTCCGGCAACAGGTTTTCCAAAGGAATCGAGGAGCAGATACGTCGCGGGATTAGTTGCCTGTACTTTTGGCTGTTTTAAACACCTCCGTTGTCAATTCGGTGTATAGCTTTTATCGAAGATGGTTTTAAATTTGCTCACGCGCACAAACTCGCCCAATTTGAATCTCGCTGGAGCAGCGATCTTTTATGTTGCTGTATACTGTAGCTAGCAGCTTATCGGCGATCGCAGGGTAACATCGCAAGGACGCATTCCGATGGCTCTATGTTTTCGTGCGTTATACTCTGCAAGTAGACGCGGTAGTGCATCAGACCATTTATAGGTTCCATTGAGCGTAAACAGTTTCCACATATTGTTCTTCAAAGTTCGATTGAAACGTTCTACGACGGAGGCCTTCATCACCGAATACGTCGAATAATGATTAATGCTATGCTTTGTCATGAGTTTCTGCACATCAACGTTGTAAAATTCTTTTCCTTGATCGGTTTGCAAATTTTTCGGATGTCGATCTCTAAATATCTTTGCAAACGCTTTAGTCACCTCAGCACCACCTTTAGTCTTGAGCGGTACCGCCCATGCATACTTGCTCAGCACATCGATGACCGTGAGTATATAGTGATGACCTCGGTTGAATCGCGAGTATGGACGCATTTCTACAACGTCAGCTTGCCACAGATCATCGTATCCATGCACTATGACGTGTCTCCGCGGGAAATGTCTTCGAGCTGGAGCATGTAATTCCTCAACAAGTTGTCGCTTCTTGAGACTATGGCTTTCATTACTCTCGGATTTCGATATTGGTTGCATGTTTGATCGCAGAGATGTCTTTGACACGAATGATGCGATAATTATCGTGTACATACATTATGTGCTCCCCATCGGCTCGAGGAAATTCTGGTCAAGTTCAACCGTCTCGCATGATTTTCCTTCGCATTGTCGCTGCGGATTCAATGCGCGTGATATCTCTTGAACGCTGTTTTGCAACGTCAACATATCTCTCTGAAACATGACCAGCTTCCTCTCAATTCTTCATGCTGCTCTCTCAAAAGTTTTATTCTCTTTTCCACATATAGTTTATTAACGGCATCGCTGTCAACTGTCGGCTGAGCTACGCGTCGTATCTTGCGTGTTTTTGCATCAAAGTCGGCACCTGCCACGCAAAGAGCATTGTCTCGCATATAATTTCGAAGCAAACCGCTCCATTTGTAATAGTCCATTCCAGCTGCTCCGCTCTTCTCGAGCGATACTCCAAATTTATTGATTGGCATCTCAACGCATACAGTGCACATCATCGGTGCGCGGTTTAATTTATAATGAGGCCTACCTCGCGGAGTTCCTCGATAATCGATAAATTTGATGGCCATGCGAGTTGTTACCCGCCTGACGCGACGCTTCCAACAAACGGAGTCGATCCACCAGCTCGTTGGGATCGTCCCAGTGCACGTAATCGATCTTGTTATCATTTACCGTCATGATATGCGGAACCGGCAGGCCTTTCCCTGCCTTACTGATAGATACACGGGGTAGTAGCGGCGCAATTACATGTTTATACTTGTATCCCTTGTTACCCATTATAGGATTTTGTGCGTTATGGCCACGTCTGTGAGCATTTGTTGTCAGTAGTATACTTTTGTATTTTTGCCTATCAGCATCTGTGTATATGGCGTCGTCGTGAATTCTCTTGAAAATAAGTTCATAAAGACCGGGAGTTCCTCTATATTTTACACCATCTATGATTATATTATCATCCTTGTCCATATCGAAAGCCTTGTCCCCAAGCATCGTTCCACTATTGTCAAAGTATACTCCATACACATGATCCATGATCGTATCCCTATCACCGCTTAGGATGCCACGCATGTATTTTTGCCCCAACGGACCGAAATGATTGCGAAATGTTTGTTGCCCTCGGATGTTTGGAGTTCATGCCTAGCAGATGTTGCAAATGACTCATCGGCAGAAGTTTCGTAAACGTCTTCAGATTTTCAGGTTGTGATCGATTGTATATCGGGAAATGTATTTATTAGTGTAGGCGGAACCGGGGAAACGTTTGACATGACATTCGGTTGTTTCTGCTTCGATTGAACTGGTGTGGAGGTTACGAGCGAATTTTCCGATGACGTGTATAATCGTTTTCTATTTCGCTTATGTGATGTGTTCCCTTTCGGTTGGATTTTTGGTTTATGTGTTAATGTTTCATTCCCTTCAACGTTCGTGCTCGTCAGCGATAGCGTGTCAGCTTTTGTCGCTGTTGTATTTTCCACAATATGTTTTAAAGGCTCAACAACAGGTTTAAAGTATCTCTCCAACGCGATATCTACCTCCATCTTGCCAGTCTTCAAAGCCTGATGTTTCTTGCGAATGGAATCACTGGTTTTGAAATTACATTCGCTAATCACTCGCGATCCTTAATCTCAGACTATCGATATCAATCATTGTGCCGCAGACGTTGCTTTTCCACCGACGTGTCGATGACGATTGACCACCTCACGGTACCGAAAACTCGTTAAATTCCTTTCTATAACGTCCATTGGACATCGCGCAATCCTTGTCTATCACCACGAAACCGTACTCCCGTTGCCAACAATTGCGACACAAAGCGCAGAAATCCTCGTAAGACATGTCAGTGTTTACGTGATCGTTGTACACATGTTTCAAGTTGGTGCCATCCTGCTTAAGCAGAATCAGCAGATTTGCATTGTCACGTATAAGATGTTTGGGAATCTTTGCATACGTCTGACAGAGATAGAAACAGTCAACGTTCGAATGGCGCCCCATTGGAAAGTATTCTCGTATCGTATCTTGCTTGTCGCATGCCCACGTCATCAAAGATAAAAATGGAATTCGGAAGCGATTCGCTCGGTGGGATGACGTCACTGTTATTTGAAAACGTGAAGTAGCCAATTTCATCTATTGGAGCCAATAAATTCCCCAAATACTGATATTTCGGCTGCTGCAATGACTTGGAATACACGTACACGTTCTCGAAGCGAACGCCGTGAGGACTTTCCAACAAGCTTACCAGCACATTGGTCTTTCCGCAATTTGATGGGCCGCAAATGAGGCTGCGGATAGTGTTTGGCAGCATGCTACCGTGTCTGCGGTTTGTTTTCGAGGACATCATTTGCGATTTATCATCAAAATTTGTCACGCGTATAGTCACAGGTTGTCGCACGAATCGCATCCTCGCTGCTAACCGCGAAAATGATTTTTGACACATCGAAGCGACTATGCGTCCTATTTATAGGTCCGCGTCGAAGCAAAACAGCTCAGTATTCGAAATGCTTCTCGTTCTGCCGGATAATTGCAACATTCGAGACATAACCTCTGAGCAGCTGATATATATACCAAAGATTATTCTACTTCACGAATTTGGCAGACACATTGACCAGTTGTGGGACAGACTCCCCGAGCATATAAAAGCCGATTCTGAGGTTCGGCAGTATCGTCGGTGTCTGGAACATTATAATCGCCCTTGGCAGCGAACGCATATCGACGGTCCAGCACCGCTGATTAAAAACTGCAGCGAATGTTGCCGACGAGAGTAAAGAGGCGGTGGTTTGTTAAATCGAGGCGATAAAACGCGCTACCTATCGAATTACATATCCCAGGATATCAGTTTTGTGGTCCAGGAACTCATCTGGCAAAACGATTGGCTAGAGGTGATCCGAGGCATCAATCCGTTGGACGCAGCGTGTCGCGAACACGATATTGCATATTCGCGTAGCAACGACCTCGGCGAAAGGCACGCAGCAGATAACGTACTCGCTGACAAAGCGCGGAGACGCATCGTTGCGCGAGACTCGACTCTGGGTGAAAGAGGAGCTGCTACAGCTGTTTGGGCAGCTATGAAGGCCAACACGAAAATCGGAATGGGGATGAAAACAAAACCCCGCAAAGGACTGTAAGAAAGAAGCATCGCAAAAGCGGATTCTTCCAGTGGCCAAACGGGGGTGGTATATTACCACTTCTCCCGCTGCTAGGTGTTCTCGGATCATTAGCTGGCGGAGCGGCGGGGATCGCCAAGGCGGTAAACGATAATAAGGCAGCGCAACGTCAGCTGCAGGAAATGCGGCGTCATAATCGCTCCATGGAAGGTCGTGAACTCTATCTGACACCATACAAGCGCGGACAGGGAATCTCGAAACGAAAAAACAAAAAAAAAATCGCCGAAAAGACAATAAAAATTCCTGTGGGTGTAACTACCGACATGCAATTGAATGAGTTGGCAAAACGTATGCGTATTCCATTCTTTAGAGGTGTTTTTATGCGCAACGTGCTACCAGCCGGAGGAGTACGTCGAAACGAGAGCGGTATCGTGAATTTGGACAATGTCGAGGACCGGGGACTCATTGGGTGGCGTATGCGAAGAGAGGGCATCGAGCTGTATGCTTCGACAGCTTTGGCAATCTTCGACCGCCTAAGGAATTGACACAATATTTGGATAATGATGATGTGAAAATTGAATACAATCGAACGTCTTATCAGGAGTATGATCAGAGCAATTGTGGACAACTATGTCTACGCTTTCTACAAACGATTGGCACCAAATTTAAGGATTGTCCCCCGCCACTCCGATTCAGTACTAGTCGAGCAGTTTCTCGGAATATGTCGTTAACATTGACTCTAACTGGCAAGAGTAGCACCCTCGTTGTAAGCTACTTTCCACCCATAGACTTGAGCGACGATGATTACGAGCTTGGTCTAACAACCTTTGAAACGTATCATACAATATCCAACATCGACTTGAGCAACGATAAATTCTACTTCTCCACAAACTATGACACCAGCAACAACAGCGTCGACACTGGCCACGAATACATTACGATTCCCCACGGCTCCTACGAACTAGACGCCATTGCCAAGTATTTGAAGCAGCGATTACTTGAGCGATATCCTCAAAATCTCGATGGTACCGATGATGATGGTGACAATGATATGTATCCTATAGTGTTACGCCCCAACAACAACACCATGAAAAGCGAGCTGTATTGCTCGTTTGCCGTAGACTTGACGAAACCCAATAACATTGGATCGCTATTGGGATTCCCGGCGAATCGGGAATTAGAACCGGGGCAGTGGCACGAATCGGACGACCCGATTAATATCATGAGCGTAAACATTATTCGCATCGAATGTAGTGTGACCGCTGGCGCGTACAACAATGGGAAGCGTGGTAAATACGATACATGTATTTTCTCCGAGAGTCCCGCCCGGATATAAGATATCGGAAACGCCCGCACAGATCATTTACCTTCCAATCACCGCAAGGATCATTACGGATCTAACGATACGCGTTGTGGATCAAAACGGACGATTGCTGGATTTTCGAGGTGAAGAGATTACCATCAGACTGCACGTGCGACGACGACTGAGATGCTTGTGTTGAACGACTCCAGAAACACGTTTCTTCCAAACGAAATTGTCTACAACAACAACAACAACAACAACAGCTCTGAGTACGCTAAAACGAAGAGGCTCAGTGCTGCAAACATTGCATTTTTGAAATCATTGGGATTCATTGTGTGCATTTAAGTTGAAAATGGCTGACATTCTAAGTATTGGAGGGAAGCCGACGTTTGATGATCGCATTGTTAAGCTCGAGACTCACACATACAACCCATACGTTAACACAACGTTTGGACGCAGTGATGAGATAAGAATACCTATACAACAGCAAGATTTATACACATTGCCGTGTGAAAGTTTCCTCTACGTGGAGGGGAAATTGACGATACATAAGCCAAATGATGCTTCAACGGTGATGTTGGGAAATAATTGCATGGCGTTCATATTTGATGAGATTCGATATGAGCTGAATGGTGTGGAGATTGATCGCAACAGAAACTTTGGAATAACTAGCACGCTTAAAAATTATGTATCACTGACATCCGATGAAGACAAAAATATGGAGAATGCTGGATGGGGCTTTTTTTTTTTTTTTTTTTTTTTTTCGTGGGGAAAATCTTCGAAAGACTCCCTCCCACCTCTTTGGGGAGAGGCGGGAGGGGGGTGTGGGATTCCCCGCGCCCATTATACCGGGCGCGGGACCTACCCCCCCGGTAATCGCCCTGTCTCATAGCGGCAGGACGAGGCCACATCGTCCTGCCGCCATCCGTCCCGGGGCCGCGTCTAGTAGCGGCTGCGAGTCCCAACTCGCAACCGCCGCGACCCCTTTTCTACCCCTCGGAGGCCGGCGGCTCGCGGCCGCACCAGGCCACCGAGGGTGCCGCTCCGTGCGCCGGAGCCGGACAGGAGGCACTGCCACCCCATCCGGTCGAACCTACGCCGCCTGGCGGGAGGGGCTCTATCAGAATCCTCAGCCTGGGTCATGCGCCACGCCGAGGGGGCCGCCCGCGTCGCCTGACGCCCAGGCGACGCACTCTCGCCACCAAACGAGCGCGAGCCTCAGCACGCCGCTGACGCTCGCGCTCCCTTCCCGCGGTCTCCTTCTGCAACATTACGATTCCGCAGAAGGAGGCCACGGCCCTCCACTTCTCCTCGCTGCCGAGCATGGCGCGCACCATGCCCGGCAGCGAGTCATCCTGCCCGATGACGCCGATCAGGACACGGTGTTCACCTCCCATGCAGCGCATACCTCGAGGGTATGTTCCGCCGTGTCCTGCTCAGCGTCACAATGGCAACAACGCGCCGTCGGCTCCTTCCTATCCGGCACAGGTATCTCCCGAAGCTGCCATGCCCCGAAAACACCTGTGCCATCCGGTAGGTGAGGCTTCCATGGCCCCTGTCCAGCCACTCACACAGGAGTGGCCGAACAGACCCGACTGTCCGGTGCCGCGGTAGGCAGAGCCAACCGCTCTTGCCACGCGTGCACCACGGACTGCCGGGCCTGGCGCTTCAACTCGCCCCAAACGGGTTCCTGCACACCCGGGACCGCCCCACCCCGCGCGACGGTCGACGCGGTGACGATACATCATCGCGTGCGACCGCGCGAGGAGATCCATGGGCGGCATCCTCGCCAAAACCATCGCCGCCTCATGTGACACGGTCCGGTACCCGCGGACGACCCATAGAGCCATCCGCCTCTGCACCCGACGCAGCATAGTCATGCCGCGCCGGGAGGCCGCCAGGTCGTCCGCCCAGACGGGGGCCCCGTATAGGACACCCGACTGAACCATTGCCACATAGAGGCGGCGAACTCGGCCCGCCGGGACACCCAGGTTGGGCAGAATCCGGCCCAAAGCCCCGACCATCCTCTCCAGCCGGGGGACCAGGCAGCGGAAATGCTCCTCGAAGTGCCAGTGGCTATCGAGGATCAGCCCCAGATACCTCATCTGAGGCTTCACCACGCTATTATCCTCACCCACGCTGATCAGAGGGTGGCGGATCCTGCCGGGCGAATGGAACGCTATCACCTCCGTCTTATGGACCGCCACCGTCATCCCCATCCCTCTGATTCGGTCGAGCGACGCGTTGCGCCCCCCCTCACTCTGCGAGACGCTTGGCCCTCCCCAGTGCGCCCGACAGCCAGCACCAGTGTGTCATCTGCATAACACACGGCGCTGACGCCGTCAGGAGATGTCGGCCCGCAACACTGTCGATCTTACGCGATGTTCCACAGGAGTTGGCCCGAGACCGACCCCTGCAGGAACACCGCCCATGGTACATCTCCCTCACGCATATGCTCATCCCGGCTCGGATACTCGATCCACCTGCCGCGGAGATAATCCCTGACATGACTCGCCCGAGACAAGTTGGGGACCCGATGATATTCGTTTAGCCCCCTCCTTATCTCACTCCCAGGGCAGGGTGTTCCAAAAAGGCGTTGGCAATATCCGGGATAATTGCCCAAAGCCACCCCTCCCCAGGAGACAGCCGACCCCGAGAGGGCTGACACGACCCCTATCGCGTCGATGGTCGATCGACCTCCCGGAAACCGTACTGGCGATCGTCAGCGGCCGGGCCGGGGGCACCCGCGCCAGGTGCTCGACGAGGCGGGCAGCAATCACCCGCTCGAAGAGCTTGCACCACCTCGTCGAGGAGACGCCAGATGGGCCGGTAATGCCGGAGGGAGACTCCGCGGGCCGATCCCACTCGCTTCCGGAGGAGGACCATCCTCGCCACCTTTCCCAACTGGGGAATCGCTTGCGTCCACTCAGGCTTCGGTCAGATTTCAACCGCCTGAGTCAGCTAAGGACGCCCTGGGTCAAGGGCCACCCAAACCCGGCCGGGAACACCATCCGGACTGCCGGGAGCCGTGTGCGCGCCCCGAGCGCGTCCTGATGGCCGCAGACCAGCTCCCCTGATGACCCCCAGTTCGGACGCCCACTCTCTTGGGACTGCCGCCTCCGCCCGGAGGACGTGGGTCCCCTCACGGTAATTGGGAAAGAGTATTGAGCACGTCACTCCAGCGGCGGGGTCAAGGCCCTCGGTGACGGGGAGAAGCGCCCACGGGCGGAGCTTCTTCAGCACCACCCTGTACAGGCGCCCCCAAGGATCAGTCATCCGAGAGGTCTGGAGGAAGATCCTTCCCATGCCCAGGTCTTGGCCGTTTGATGGCGACCTGCCAGAGCAACTTCCGCGCCATCCGGTATGCACTCATACGCAGGTCATCTGCCCTCGCTCGCGCCACGCCATCGTAATCCGTTCGGCCAGACGACGGCGCGCGCGGGCGATACTGGCATCGGGCTGCGGACACTCGCGACCCGCAATTCCGCGATCGCCGGCCGACCACGAGTACACCGCCCGGCGAAGAGAGGCTCGCCCCGACCCGGGCGCATCGACGCGTCGCAAATGTTTTGCGACCTAGTACCCAGGGCCGGGCAGCCTCCTCCCTCCATGCCGCAGCAGCTCGGCCGCCTACCTGCGGCCAGAGTTGCAACGAGAACAGCTGCCATCAGGGGCGTCCTTGTCCAGGCGCCAGAAGAAGCGCCCAGCGGCGCGGTGGGGTTGCCATCCGGGCAGCGGTGCCGGGACGCAGCCCCGGCGGCAGAGACCTCCATCCGGATATCACCGGTGATCTGACGGTGGTCTCCTGCGCACCTCCAGGGCCACCTGCCAACCGGACACCATACGCACGGCGTTTGGGGGTCGCGAATACAACATCCACGATAGACCCCCCATATCGCCCGCACGCACGTGTGCTCCGACCCCCGGTTCCAGTAACGAAGGTCGAGGCCCCCCGCCGCCCAGTCCGCCCAGGATCCGCGCCGCGAACGGTGGTCCTAGGGGATCCCAAGCCACCGACTTGGCGTTAAAGTCACAGGACTAGCACCGGCCGGGCCGCGCAGCTGCGCATGCCGCGACCTCGGCCAGAAGTACAGCTCGAACTTGCGGCGTGACCGCTGCGGGGCGAGATGTCAGCGCCCTACGACGGCGACTCCACCCCAGTCCACGGCGACGAAACCCCGACCGCGCGCCAGAATGGAGACCGGCGAGGGACCCGTCGCCACCTCCCCACTACCGTCGCCACCGAACCGTCCGCGTCGCCCACACAGAGTGGGTGATCAGGCGCACGCGGTACAGCTCGGCGGCGACCGCCAGGACCCAACCCCCCGCACTCCGCGAGGGACTTGGGGCATCATGTCCCTGTGCCGCGCGGCGGTGATTGAGATTGGCCTGGAGGAGGAGGCCAGGGCGCCGTTGTTTAACTGGCCGTCCCAGCCTCCTCCCGGCTGTCCGATCCCACATGGCTACCGTCCACCTCACATTGTGGACCCTACCAGCAACCGCGGTGCTTGAACCGGGGTGGGCCCTTCTTCTTCCCCTTCCGGGAGGGAGAGCACTTTTGCTCACGCACCCCTGTGATCGGCTGGCCTCCCCATGTCCGCACGCAGCGGGCGGTGGGGTTCCGCCGAGCACTGCCCCAGCTCGCGCGGTCGTCATTCGCCCGGCAGCGGTAGCACTGACCGCTGCCGGTCCACCGGCGAGGTGCACCACTGCCCTCACGTGCCCCAGCTCGAGGGCGGCGGTGACACTGGTGTGGAGCGCGGCGCGGTTATCTCCACCCTCGCGCCGAAATCACACCTCACCAATACCCTCCCGGATTCCGCCACCTTTCCCGGACGGCGGAGAGGGGACACCAGGCACACACCGACCCCAGGCCGAAGGAGGAGACCTGCGGATTTCTCCGACCCGCACATCTTCCTCGGGGCAATCACCCGCCCTTGCTGGGGCACGGGACACCTCCTGCGCGGTGACCGAGTCGTCCACCCCACATATGCGCATCTCTGTGAGCTTCGTGGGCTGGGCGATTCGGACACCCGCTCTGCCAAGCTGCTCCTGGAGACTCCGGGCGAGTCGGTCACCTTCTCGCCGCCCTCTGGACCAGGGATCTCCAGCAGGAGACCCCGGTCACAGCCCTCTTCGCCCTCACGGAAGCGATGCCAAGCTCCTCCAGGGATATATTATCCCTGGCGAACTGCATCGCCCCCGCAGTGTCCAGGTCGCCCCCTGAGGAACGGTCAGCGTCACTGCTGCCGTTTTAGGAGGGCGCCCTGGTCACACCTTCGCGGCCTTTCCTTGGCCGCGGGCGGCGAGGTAGCAGGTCGCAGCTGCGGGGCCTTCCTCGCCGCCCTCTTCGCCTTCCGCCCTACTACCTCGCTCCACGACACCCCCTTGGGATGGTGCCGTGGAGGACACACCGGGGCCACAGGTACACTACCCCCTGGGTCCGAGACCCGCGGCACCGGAACGGCCACAGTGGGAGAAGCCTTCCCTCCCCACTCACGCCTTCCCCGCCCGAACCGACCTCCGTGGAGGGCTCCTCTTGGAAGGCGGCCAGCTTGCCTTCGATCATGTTCCCGATCCTCCTCAGAAGTTCGTCACTCTGAGGGAATGGGAACTCTGCGCAAGGCGGAGTGCGGGTGGAAGGTCCCACAACACCGCCGCCGCACCCCGCTTCTTTTCCCCGACCGCGGGTCGTGGTGGTGGAGGTGGAGGAGGAGGGAGGATACGGAGGAGGGCTGCGCTGTTCCAGCGCGCCTCTGCCCTCATCCTCTCCCGTCACTCCTCCTCCATCTGGAGCTGCAGCCGGGCATTTCGCACGCACAACTCCTGCGCCGCCTCCCCATATTTTGCGCAGCCTCTCGCAGGGCCTCAGCCACTCTGCTTTTCTGCCCCTTTAGAGAGCAGGCTTTTTTTTTTTTTTTTTTTTAGTGGGAAAATCTTCGAAAGACTCCTTCCCACCTCTTTGGGGAGAGGCAGGAGGGGTGTGTGGGATTCCCCGCGCCCATTATACCGGGCGCGGGACCTACCCACTAAAATCCCCACGGTGACCCATCCGCCCGAGTTGGGAGGATACCGGGACTCACTCAGTATACTTCTGGTATCCTCCCCGTGCCCGCGCTGCGCCCACCCGCGGGGGACAAACGGTCCCCGGTAATCGCCCTGTCTCATAGCAGCAGGACGAGGCCACATCGTCCTGCCGCCATCCGTCCCGGGGCCGCGTCACAGTGGCGGCTGCGAGCCCCAACTCGCAACCGCCGCGACCCCTTTTCTACCCTCGGAGGCCGGCGGCTCATGGCCGCACCAGGCCACCGAGGGTGCCGCTCGTGTGCCGGAGCCGGACAGGAGGCACTGCCACCCCATCCGGTCGAAGGTTAGAGAGCAGGCTGCGGCAACCTACTCGACCCGCCCCTCAGGGACGAGGAGATCCTCTCGGATATCTCTCGGTTACCTCGTCCCTGAGGCAACTCACCATCACGACCGGGTTCATCGCCGGTTCACTCCGTCGACGGCCTGCCCCGTCCGCTTCCTCTTGGAGCCTATGTGGCTCCTCGTGGAGGAGAAGGACGAGACTGACGCTGATCTCGTCGTCCTCCTCCACCTTCCACGAAGCCAGGCCAGGCGCTGAGTGAGGCGCGAGCACCGTCACTCCAGCCCCAGCACCGTCTTCGTCCTCCTCAATCGAAACAACCCGTCCCATCCCGTTTTAATTTGTGAATCCATATAATTCCCACGCGTAGGACGAAAATAAAGGTCCACCGGGCAGAGCCGCCTTACGGGTAAGCCTAATACTCCGGGGTTCGGCAGGTGCCCCGGAGGTGGTCGCTGGGATTGGGCCCTCTCCCCAACCATGCATCCCATCGCCGCGCACCATAGCTTAGGATTGGAGGGCGATTTTATAGAGTCGCCATACTCTTGGCCCAGGCAGTTAAGCCAAGGCCCCGCTTCTCCTGCCGTCACGTACCGTTCACAAACTTACGGTGTGATTAGCTTCAGGTACCTCGGAGTCGCTACGCCCCGTACTGCGGCCGACGATTGCCGGCCACAGCCCCTGAGGGGACGTCGAGAGGCCTGATCGAAGGTCTACGTGTCGCCTCCGCCGACACCTTTCCTGGTTTTTGCTTTCCGCTTTTTGGGGCTTTCGCTACCCTCTGCGGCTTCTCCTTCTTAGCGACGGTTACTCAACCGTCGCTATCAGCACTGATATGGCCCATTTCTACGTCCGGAGACGTGGCGTTGCCCTGCTGAAGAAGCCTTCAGCTTTTTGGCCTCCAGCTTCTTCGGTGGTGTTGCACGGGGTGGTGTCCCCGATCCGTCCGTTTCTATTTTCACTTTGGGCGCGGGGATGTTGTTCCGCTGGCTTCGATCTTGTAGCCATGCCCTTTGGTGTTGGGGGCTTACTGCTGGGGACGTTTTGTGTCCTTACCAGCTTCAGCCGCCTTCACTTTCATCTGAGGTGGTGAAACCACCCCAGCCTTTTACTCACCGCCGTCGTTCTGCCGGGAGCAACGACGGCGGCCTCCACTCTACTTCCTTTTCCCCCTTGGCCAGGGTACTGAGAGCGTCGACTTTCGTTAATTTAATTTTTTGGATCCATATTACATTTGGTTCTTTTCGTCCCGGAGTGTGCCCCGGCCTCCATGGACCCTCAATTTGGAACCCGGCTACTGCCTGGGTTAGGACTTACACCCGGGATATAGTCCGCGAACAAAGGCCGACCGGGCTTTCCCCGGACTCCTAGGTTCACTTCCTCGCCCAATAGCACCCACGAATGGTGTTCCGAGCCGGTTGACTAGGCACAGAGCTGCTTTTCTCGCCTATCCGCCTGTCTAGACGAAGCAGAGGCCAAAGGTACGTGTTGGGCAGCTACACTCCCGCAGGAGAGGGCCCTCAGATCCCAGGATCCTCTTTTCCGCCGACACAGGTCACCACGCACGGCAAACACGTGGGAACAAACCTCAAGCAGATATTCCCTCTGCTTCGCTACGCCCGGTTTCTGCTCCCTGTAGGGAGCCCGCGCTGCGTAACTAGGACATGACCACGGGCATCATGTCCCTTGTAGCATTAGCTCCAAAACGTGGGACTCGTCCTTAGAAACGACTAGTTGAACTCACTTTGCCACCATCGACTGTGCTCTGGACGCTTCAGCGTCTTTTTGCCATCGCCAACGACGTGCTGCTATGTGCAGCGCAACGACGGTCTTACCATGTAACTTGTACATGTCGTATATCGTCGTTGGCGTACCTTGCGTGTTTTCGTCATGCGCTGCATATCAGCTTCCTATATGCAGCGTCCGTATGGCAAGGACTCCGAGTCTGACAGAGCCGTACACCACCGGCTTACAGCTCGGAGTTGAGCTGGTCTAGGCGGAGTCTTCTAATGGCCAGGGAGCGATCCACGCTTCGAGGCCCGTCTCCTACCTAGGATACTAGCATGGGATAAATCCCAGCCGACACCGTCAGGCAGTAGGGAGCAGCTCAGCTACTTATACGGTGGCCTCCTTCCACCGATCGTCTGGCATGTCGACGTCTGCCACCAGATGTTTTGGAGTGCTGGAACTTGCCAAGTCCAGCGGCGTATTGCTTTCCCAGCGGCGTATTGCTTTTGGGGGCGCATACAGACGTCGTTTTGTGTCTCGTTTTGCGGCCTTAAATTTGCTTAACGTGAAAATGGGGCATATGGCCCCCTTTTGTTTGTGGTGTCAGTACTTGCCTCTTCTCTTTCTTGCTTTCCCGACACCACGGTTTCTGACACCTCTGTGTTGTTTATAGCACATGACAATCGACGGATCCCATCGTTGCTCGGGTAGGTGGGGTTGCTAATCCCATACGGTGTACCCCTGCACCGCCCCTGCCTAATGCCAGAGCCCGTTCGCCGGCTTGCCGTTGCCCGGCGTCCACCGCTTGAAGGAGAGGTTGAAGCTCATGCTGTAGGGGCCGGTTGGGGGTGCTATCACCTCCCCACAACTTTAAACGATAGAGGACAGAATAGCCGTGGGTTTCCTGTGTGTTTCCTGCCTACCACAGGCCCTACACACACGGCCCCCACGAGCGCCGGGGATTGGGGATACGCCCAATCAGCGCGTCCCCGTCTGGACCGAGGACTACCCAGTGCGCCGCCGGGGATGTAGGGCCCGACGACGGAGAAGTCACTCAGGTGTAGGGGCCGAGCGCGGCTTCCCTCGCTCTACCAGTACCATAGCGGGTTGGTGCCCGAGCTGTATCCGCAGCTCCCCGTCGAAGAGCCAAGGCTGAGGCCCTCTAGCCAGCCCGGCATGTAGCTAACAACCACTGCCCCCGCGATGGTCCTTCCCACAACCTGATCTCCTCGCACTCAACATCCCTAAGCTTCGCAATCACCCTCTCCGATTCAAGATTATCAAATGCACATTTAAAATCTAAAAACACTCCAAGCACATACTTCACTCTACTATTCACAACACACTTGCTCCTTCACACGCAACCAGAAAGCACTCTCAGTCCCGACCTGCCCCTCACAAACCCATGCTGCGCCGGACTCATCCTATCACCTACCTTCCACGCTCAAGCCTCCTCACCATCATCTTCTCCAGCACCTTTCCAAATACAGACAACAAACATATCGGCCTGTAGGAACCAGGATCCAGACCGCACTTTCTCCGGCGACTTCAGCAACACCAATCATTACGCGCTTTCTTCCACTCCAACCGGAAAAATATCCATCAATCAAGCACGAATCCAGCCTACAATCTCTTCAACCACTCTGGAATCGCCCTCCACACAACACCTGCATCATTTCGCGTGACTAATCCCCATCAACCCTGGCGCCTTACGCAATTTCAAAGCTCTACACAGATTCATTCACACTCATTCCATTCAAACCCCATCCCACCGATGTTCCCATACACTCTCCTCCTTCACCCATACCTATGTTGGCAGCAGGGAAAAACCTGTCCATCAACATACCCTCTTTCTCCCTCCATGTGCTCGACACCACACATCACCCACCTTCATCGCACTCAACCTATCACCTCGCATACTTCCCACGACAAATCTTATACACACAGGACCCCACGGATCGAGGTTGAGAAGACTCACTCCACAGAAATTCTCTCCAATTCCCTTCTTTCGCTCTCCACATCTCACTGCCTTATATTCAGCCAGCAACCTTCTATACTCCATCCCTTATTACATCAACATTCACACCCCGTCTCCTAGCCTTCTGCAGCCTACGCCTGCCCCTTCCTCACTTCCCTCTTCTAACCTCTCCAACTTTGCCTCCGTCCCACCACACAATCCCCTTCACATTTTCCCGTGCGTGTAGCCTCCTGAACCACCTCCTGTTCGCCTCACGTATCCACGACATCATGACCCCCCAGCATCCTATCCACACCCATCCCATCGCCAACCTGTCTACTCCATTACGTCCGCAAACCCTCCCTCAAATCACCCTATATACCCTTCCCAGTCCGCGATTCTTAGTGGACCATCTGGTCCCCACACTCACCTCATCCCTGCTCACCTGATCACTCCCCATCACGATCAAAAATCACATTAGCCACGATCACTCACTCCCCAATCATGCTTAACAGTCCATTCAAACCTGTGCCCCGTACCCACATCATTCACGATCGTCACATCTATATCACTCTCGCCCCTCATACCTGAGCAAGCGTATAATATTCACTCGGCTCATTCAATACAGACATCCCATTCGCCAAGATCCATTCCTCCAACACCCTTCCACGCATCTCTCATTCCAAATACTGTGAAGACTGACCACCGCCCTTGCTGAACCACAAGGGCGAATCGGCATAACGTCGCATCCATACCAAACAGCACCACACCTGCCCCTCTCGTGAGAAATTCCGCACCCCATCCATATAAGCCAAATAACCGGCTCCCGATATCCCTGCCCATGCCGGCAGTGATACATCGACACAACATACATCTCCCCAAAATCTCCTTTCAACCAGACACAAACACCCCACTCATTCGTGCACTCTCTCACACACATAACCTCCAGTCGCGCATCATTCACAACCACAGCAGCTTTAACCACTGCACCCTCACATACATACACATCCACACCAAGCGGCAAACATCTCACCCTTCCATCAGAATATAGGGCTCCTGCAACAATGCAACACTCACACCACGCTCACTGACAACCTTACCCAAGATCACACATTACTACATACGCTCTACTGACTAATTACACCTGAACTATATTCAACCGCGTATTTAGCCATTGCTAATGCACTGGCTTTTCTCCCTACTCAGCATTCGCACATTACTCCAGGACATTCCTCGAGACTTTACAACTGCGTGGGCTACACCATAGCTAACCTTACAATTACGGCACACCACATCCTTCTTACAATTACCCCTCAAATGCTAGCCTCACCACACCGTTGCGGCACAATCTCTTCCCTCATACTACACTCACGCATCATATGCCCAAATGCACACTTAACACTTATGGCACCTCAACATTCAAATACTCCCTCACCTTAAACGCATATAAAGGTTCTTATTCTATTTGAGGGTTTCCACCGATAATAATAATAACAAACTAAATATGTTTCTCTATAAAAAGAAAGGTTTGTATTTTTATTTTTTTTTTCCCATTCACCACTTATATTATTTACATATGTACAATCTTACCTATAAAAGAAACGACAATTAGAACAGTTCATTATTAGTAGTTCTATTCTTATATTTTGCTTTGACTTCACTCTTACTTTGCATTCACTTTCCCGCATTTACACTCTCCTACATAACCTCTACTTCTCTCCTTATCTCTATCGATATTGATCGATATCAGTTTACCCTATAGCTATGTTCAGCGCAGAGCGCTAATCTTTTAAATTCGAATGAAGGGAAGCCTGACATTTCTCCTTATATCTCTCCCCCTCCAAGGGTGAAAATTCTCATCATTTTTCCTCTTCTTTTTTTTCAACTCCCTATTCCATCCGTCTCTTCTTCCGTTTCTGAAGTTGGAATTAATTTGCACTTATATGGAAAAGAACTTGTGTCAAGAGTTTCTTCTTCAGTTTCTGGCGTATAAATGGAATCCGATATTTTGTTAATTATTTCAAACGGGCCCGATTCTTAGTTTGTCTAATTTTTTCTATTTAATTTGTTTCCGTTTTCCATAAACTTTATCTCTATATTGAAAAATATGTTAATAATTTGCTTTTCAGGTTTTTATCGAATATATTCTTGTTATAATTATGGGACTTAATGAGTATTTTCTAGTGCTATTTTCCCTATCTTTATTGCCTTTAGTTATCCTTACCATTCATTTCTTTTAATTCATTTGGTAGAATACTTACATCCGTACCGTCTAGTAAGGTATTTTGGTGCAAAACCGGTGATTGATTGCTCGTTAGAGTTATATTTTCCTACACATTCTTGCGCTATTGTTGTCCATGCCTTTTTGTTTTCTTTTTCATTAAGGGGTAAAACCACTCTAGAGGCAGAAAAAAAGACCTAAATTTAACAATTTATTTTGGGAGTGTGACAAACGGAATAGAATTTCTTTTCAAAGAGGTTTGTTTAGCTTTGTATTGGCATTACGAAAAACAATTTTTACTTTCATTTTCATACAAAAATATGGCAGCGACAAGAGCCCGTCATCGAAAACAACTTTTTAAAAACACCGCCATAGGAGGACGGAATTTCTCGCCATGTATGAGTCCTGGAACAAAAAACCAAGGAAATTTATAATCTATATACAAGTTGCTTTGGAAGTACGTAGGAGTTTTTCTTTTAATCGATTTTTGTGGAAGTAGTGGTACTTTTTAAGAAATGAATCTGATTTTTTTGCCTAAAAATGAGCATTGGTGCTTATAAAAAAAAAAAAGTTTACATTCAATCTCAAAAAACGGCTACGTACTTCCAAAGAGAATATTGTTGTGAAGCTTCTGTAAAAATTTCAAAATCGATCCATGCAATAGTCACCGAGAAATCTGTCCTCCCAATTTGAAAAAAGTGGTTGCGAAAAAAACGCGTTTAAAGTTTTATGAAGACTTTAATCATTGAAATTTTTCGTTTTACCTCTAATCTGCAATGCCCTGCACCATACATTTGTACCATCCAGGTCGATGTTCGCCTCCTCCTCTGCCTTCCACAGATTCTTTTTTTCACAGCCGGATGTTCCGGGCCTTTTTGCGGCATCGCTAAGCGATCTCTCCGGAAAAGTCGGTGTTGCGGCGCATGTCGGTTTCCGCGCAGAAGTTATAACAGTTCGGCCCGGTTGTCATATCAAAATTCTTCATAAGCCTCATGATGACACGAGTAGGCCGTCATTTATATGCCACTGCGCTATTATAAGCTGCCGTGTCAAGAACGTGTTTGCCGCTGGAAGTCGATTTCAGAGCCGATGACCAGACTGTGGCGTTGAAGCTCTCGTTGCTATTTTGCGTAAAGCCGCCGATACAACGACAAAGCAGTTTGTCACCGCTTAATTCGCCATAAATTGGAGAAATCGCTTCGTAAACTTCTTGAGATAGAGGTGGTTTATGCGTATAGTCTGATCCGGTAGCCTGCGCCTTCTGCCATGAACGCCATGAGTTTTTCTCCGCGCGGGCATTTGTCATGTTTCGGTTCATGTCGTCAGTCGACAATTTGTGGTCTAGCGTCGCGTAGATTTCGTTACGCATTTTTCAACGGAATGATGATTTCGACGTATTGCTAGACCATAATAAATTGACAACTCGTCAATTAATTTGCCTGATACAGCTTGCCTTTTCCTCCAAGGCCTTTTGTCTTTTTTTAAATTGCGAAGGCGAGTACCCATTCGCTTTTGCACATGATCAATGCATTCTTTCTTATTAATTATACCAAGCTTTCCATAGGCCTGTGAATCTAAGATGGCTTTAAACGTTTTAGAATCTCCGTCTCCCACGTAATTTTTATATTTCAATTCGTGCAAAGATTCTGAAGCGCTGAAACATTTCGACTGACGGCGCGTCGACTTCCATCTTTCCTGCGGATCGCTGGCCGTTCGCTTGGCATTCATCTTCATAAGTTTCGGCCCATTCCTTGTACTCCTTACCGGTATCCGATCTTTTCTTCCAATATTCACAACTCTTACAATATTTGGATTTTTTACTAAAACATCGACCACTTTGCCAGTAAACCATCCAATAAGCGATACGAATCAGTGACGAAAAGCCGCGTTTTCTCCATGAACCATCACCAGATACAGTAATGCCACTTGTGTTCTGTCACTTTCGCACAGTCACTTTTTCTTTCTCTTCTCGAGCTGCATTTTTTTTTATACTAAGCTGACAAACCGCCTCTGCTCAACAGCTATCTTTTTAACAATTTATGTCATAACATGATTGGAAAATTGGTCGCGGGAGATCTATGAACGCGCAAAATTTCATTATTCCATTCAATCCTACGCCCACCAGCCGCATATAGCAAGAATAATTCTTCGATTAATTTCGTATCCTTTTTCAATAAATGGAGAACTAGAGATATAAATCTTGTCACTATTTTGACATGAAATTACAATTTTGAATCTCAATCCGCGCTTTCCAGATTCGGAGAATGTCACATCAGATTTACATTTTTGCACACCACACCTTGCGATATAGCGGAGAACTTTTACTAAAAAATTCAAAATTCGGTAACTAAAACCTTCGTCTACTTCAAAATCGACAGGATCGATTTGCAGATAATTTTAGCTGATGAGAAGTAATTCTCGACGCTGAGCTTACTCCATTTCGTATCGGTTCAACGGACGTCGCTTTGAAATTTTCGGTCTCTTCAAATTGCTGCATTTCCCCTTTCTGGCCTTTTTTTCATTGAACACTGGCGTTTTATCACTCATATTGTTTTTGTTATTCACTTCAACACAACGAAATATATAATATATGTATATAGCGGATGTTTTCGTACGCTTCGCGAACGACCGATGTCTCAGAGTCGTCGAAGGTTGTAAAGCTTCGACTCTAGGTTTCTAGAATTCGCGAATCCGTACTTCTCTAACCGTGTTACGGGATAGAGATGGTAAGTTGAAAAATCTACAAGATGCGTTTGACTGCACCTTTTTTGATTGATTCAAAGGTGTCGCAGTCTTTCGGGAGCCCCGTTCCTCCTCAAGCTCGAAACCCCCTCCGACACACACTATTTTGAGGGGTGTTAGCGGATTTTTGCGTTGACCTTGTGGCCAGTTCAGTTGATTGGCTCATCGACTTCAAGGAAGGAGGATCCGCTTTCCTGCCCGAAAATTGGGAGGAAAAACTCCTCCCTCACCTTAAATGGTGAAGGTGGAGTCCCAAGGTCACCCTGGAAGAGGGTGACCGCGGTATCCTCCCAAGTCGAAGAGCCGCCCGGTAATTTAGCTTAGGAAGAAAAGAAAAACGGGACTCAGGATTAGGGAAGCGCTGAGTTTCCGCACGTGTTGCTTTACAGCTGGCACATGGCTATGTTGTTTGGGTTGTAGTGGTGGTTCCCGGTCGGCCGACGTTGGCCGCATCGAAGACCGGACCACCCGCGGAACAGAAAATATAGCTCTTCGCTGGTCAACTCAGGTCTAGGATTTTCGTTCGGCAGGGCGATTCGATTACTTTACGATGACATTTGCCAGATGCGGAATATTCGAAGACTTTTCGACTGAATCACGGTTCCGCATCTGGCACCATAAAGAGCGGAAAAACCCGAGTTGACCGGGCGGAACAGCGGACAAAAGGGTGAAAAAACTGAAGGGCGGTGAGCTGCTTCTTTCGTAAAAGTTTTTATTCGACTGCCAGCAGAACACTCGCTTCTCCTCGAATAGATACCGCTCTTCTCTCTTTCCGCAATCGACACATCTTATCTCTTAAACCTAAACATCCGTCGCCCACCTGCGGCGATCGCCCCAAGAATCGCCCCAAGAATCGCTTGCATATAAAACAGAGAAATGAACAGGAAAAACAAAACGAAGCATGTGCACGGCGTGGCTTATCAGCTGTACTGACTCACAGATACACTTTTGTTTATAGTATTATCGTACCCTTTTGACCTCTTGAGAAACCCTAAGAATCAATTTGATTTTAGAGTAACTTGTGATAAGCTATTATTTCAAAAGGTAAAGAAGTACAAAAGCGATGAATCACAGCGCGCCCTGTGGAGTCCTCAACTTTTGCGCTCTGGGACGCTTTGCAGCAAAATCGATAATTGAACCTTTTGGGGAAATTTTGTTTTCCACTATAAATCAAATGGCATACTGTTTCTATGCCCCTAAAGTATCGTTTAAGCCAAAAAAAAAAAAATCGATTTTTTGAAAATCCTAGAGTGGTTTTACCCCTTAATCCTACATCGTATCTTATTTACTATTGTCTGGTTGAGTCTTTCATTCATACCATTTGAAAAAGGTGCATTTACTGCTGTGAATATAATTTTTATGTTCTTCTCTTCCAGAAATTCTTTGAATTGTTTCTGAATTGATGCCTGGGTATATGGTCTGTGAGAATTACTTCTATATGGTCTGTCTCAACACCTTCTTCGTTAGTTTCATGAAATCACTTCCATTTTGTGTCTTGGAGAGGTTATAATGAAAGCGTACCTTGTAGAAATGATCCACCAAAGGTGTAAATATCTTTTTGTGGATCTAGATCCTCAAAGCCACTGTTGAGGGTGTCTGTCGATACTATTTCGAATGGTTTTTGGATGATGGACCCAAGTGTGACATCAGGCCAAACTTCCTTTTTTTGACCTCTTGATTTATTTTTGTACACATACTTCCCCACTCTTTTACATTGTTTTTATTATGTTCTTTGTTAAATTTTTTGCTGTGTATCGCTGGCTTCAATTTTTTTGATCATTTGTCTGATGCACTACACTTATGGCACCAATTTTTGTGTACTTTGACTTATTATCTTTTTTACTGTCACTCTTTCTGATAGTACAATTTTCTCTCTGTTTTTCGTTTTCTTGTAGTAGATTTTTATTTTTTTGTTTTAAACTTTTTCCCCTTTTTTATTTCTTTCTTGTTTTTTCCCCTTTGGATCCGATATTATATCCTTCTAATTTTTATTGAGTTTACTGTTATTCGTAGTGTACTTCTTCTTTGTTCTTCTCCTGGCTGTAGGAACTGGGTTTCTGACTTAAACCATCTGCCACTTTTTCTATATTCTCTTTACCTGGTAAGTATACTTTTATTTCAAATTCATACTTTGTGATAAATAATATGCAAGGTCTGCCCAGATTCTTCATCTGTCCTAGCTTTGATGTTTGAAGATTTTCTAGAGGCTTATGATCCGGAGTACACCGTAAACGCTTTTTTTTACCAATTAGCCACGCCATGCTGCGTTAAAGTGCACTTGCTACAGCCTCTTTTTATGGCTAAAGCATTCCAGGTATATTGCTTTTTCCTTTTTGGTCTTCGTTTAATTTTTCGAAAAATATACAGGTTTCTCTTTTCCATCTAACTGTGTTTGTTTCAAGTATTGCTCCTATTCCTTCTGGATTGATGCGTCTGCAGTATATAGTTTTATTTCCAGCTCCGGATCAAATATTTCTCAAAATTGATTGCAGGAACACAACATTTGTTTTATTTCTGAAGAATGCGTGTCCTCACATTCATTAGACCATATAAATCTCTCATCCCTTCTGTAGTAATTTATGTAACAGCTTGGTAGCCTCTAATACTTATTGCACTTTCGGTATATACTCAAGTGATAGAAATTTATTTTCCTAGAGAATTGTCTTAATAAGTTTTTGTGTCTTGGCGTTGGAAATCACTGCTTTGTATTGAAATCACATTATCTCTTATTGCTTGCACTGAGTCATTACGAATCATATGTCCTAGATATTTCACGCAGTCTGAAGCAAATGTACACTTTTTTAAATTTTAATCTGAATCCTTCTTTGATTATAGCATTTAATACTCTTTTTATGTGTTTTATGTGGCTCTTCAAACGATTCTGAAAATATTAGTATATCGTCTATGTAATTTACTGAGAATCTTGTTAAACTATGTTTTCTTAGAATGTTATTTAGTATTCTTTGGAATATTGCCGGTGATGTCTTCTAGTCCGAATGGTAGGCAAGTCCATTGATAGTGCCCATCTTGGGTTACAAATCCTGTTTTCTCCTATCTTCGATTCGGTAAAGGTATCGACCAAAAAGCTGAATTTATATCTAAGGTCGTGAAGTATTTACAATTTGTTTTAACGATTAGATCATCTATCAGTGGAAAAGGTTGGGCTTGGGACACTACAATTTTTGTTTAATTCTCTGAAGTCAATACATAATCTGGATTTTCTATTTTCATCTTTTTAAATGCTAGAGTTACTGGGGCTTTTTTTTTTTTTTTTTTTTTTTTCGTGGGGAAAATCTTCGAAAGACTCGTCCCACCTCTTTGGGGAGAGGCGGGAGGGGTGTGAGATTCCCGCGCCCATTATACCGGGCGCGGACCTACCCACGGTGACCCTTCCGCACGATTTGGGAGGATACCGGGAATCACTCGAAGTATACTTCCGGTATCCTCCCGTGCCCGCGCTTTGCGCCCACCCGCGGGGGACAAACGGTCCCCGGTAATCGCCCTGTCTCATAGCAGCAGGACGAGGCCACATCGTCCTGCCGCTATCCGTCCCGGGGCCGCGTCTAGTGGCGGCTGCGAGCCCCGACTCGCAACCGCCGCGACCCTTTTCTAACCCTCGGAGGCCGGCAGCTCGCGGCCGCACCAGGCCACCGAGGGTGCCGCCCGTGCGCCGGAGCCGGCCAGGAGGCACTGCCACCCCATCCGGTCCGACCCCTACGCCGCCTGGCGGAGGGGGCTCCATCGGGACCCCCTCCCAGCCTGGGTCATGCGCCACGCCGAGGGGGCCGCCCGCGTCGCCGGATGCCCAGGCGACCGGCTCGCGCCCCCAAACGAGCGCGAGCCTCAGCGCGCCGCTGACGCTCGCGTTCCTTCCCGCGGTCTCCTTCTGCAACATTACGATTTCGCAGAAGGAGGCCACGGCCCTCCACTTCCTCGCTGCCGAGCATGGCGCGCACCATGCCCGGCAGCGAGACATCCGTTCGATGACGCCGATCAGGACACGGCGTTCACCCTCCCATGCAGCGCATACCTCGAGGGTATGTTCCGCCGTGTCCTGCTCAGCGTCACAATGGCAGCAACGCGCCGCCGGCTCCTTCCCTATCCGGCACAGGTATATCCCGAAGCTGCCATGCCCCGAGAACACCTGTGCCATCCTGTAAGTGAGGCTTCCATGGCCCCTGTCCAGCCACTCACATAGGAGTGGCCGAACAGCCCCGACTGTCCGGTGCCCCGCGGTAGGCAGAGCCAACCGCTCTTGCCACGCGTGCACCACGGACTAGAGTTACTGGGGCTGCAAAGGGGCTGTAAGATTCCTCAATAGGTTGTTCTCAGCAATTTTGCCACTTGTTTTTCTATTTCTTCTTTATATTGTATTGTACAACTATATGGCCTCTAGCTGCAATATTTATCAACCAGTAAATCTATAAGGGCTTCGTAGTCTTTTAATGTGCCAATATCGAACTAATCTTTCGCGAATGCTGTTCTATATTCTTCACTTACTCATTCTATCTTATCTTTATTTTCATCATTTAGATGATCTATCTTAATTTTAAAGTCATCTTCTTGTATATGTTCGTTAAAATTTATCGAATATCTATTTGTTTCTTTTGTGAAATTTCCAGATTCTCATTTTGGATCAGTTTGAAGGCTTTTATCATGTCCAGTCCTATTATGAAGTCTTCGAAGTCTTCACTTTCAACTATGAATACATCCACTTCTTTCTCAATGTTAAAGGTTTTTATTCTTATAGTTATTAGTCCCTTGGTACTTTTCACACCATTAGCCGTTTTTAAAAGTGCTTTATTCACATTTTTCCCTCCGGTTTCCTTTAACTAGTTTCGAATTTATCAAGGAGACCTGTGAACCTGAATCGTATGTTCCTTTTATTTTTAACTTATTTACTAATAGGACGTTAATTTTGACTAATGGTGTGATTACTCGTTTTTTCCCCCAGTGTTTAATGCTACTTCTATGACTGAGTTGTTGCTGATCATTCTGGGCTTATTACTTTTTCCTTTATCATTTTCCTTTATTTCAAACCAGCAAGATTCCTCTGGATGGTATCTGATACCTTTGTTCAGACTTTCACAATTCCTGCATGGCTTTGTAACGCCGATATCCCCTCCAAGGCGCTGACCGAGCGTCGTCGCGCTATGTCTCCGCGGCCGATAGTACCGCGCCCGGCCGCCAGGCGTCCGCGCCTTCGCGCAACCGATCTCGCGAGGCGCTAATTAGTCATGCGGCCGCCAGGCGGCCGCGAATTCGCGCAACCGAATACCGCATCCGCGGATTATAAGAACCAGGCTATCGGCCGGAGACGTCGGACTCGGGCCTAGCTCGCCGAAGCCTAATTATGGTGTGAGAGATTGCCGGAGTATATCCTACAATCTGTACGAGTCCGAATTTTTGGAAACACGAGAGTGCGAGGGGCACCCTCGTGACCGAACCGCCATACCTCCGTCAGTGGTTACCATAGTAACCGACCGTCCGCTCCTAGTATTCCTACCCGGGCCTGCCAAGACGCCCGCCTTGTGGTAAGCGTCGGCAGGGTATTGCTTCAGCCCGCTCCCGCCACGGCTTTTGCTCTGACCTAACCCATCCGTCAATGGTTACCCTAGTAACCGACAGTCCGCTCCTACCTTCCCTACCGGGGCCCTACATCGTCGCCCGCCTGGTGGTAAGCGGCAGTAGGGCATTGTACTCCTACCCCATTCACCACCAACCCGCCTTTCCGACGACCCCCCGCCCGTCAGTGGTTACCATAGTAACCGACAGTCCGATCCTAGTCTTCCTTCCCGGGCCCTGCCACCGTCGCCCGCCTTGTGGTAAGCGACGGCAGGGTATTGTCTCTCCCTCCGCCTCTACCGAGCGACCGAACGCTAAACCGTAGCTGCTAAGGACCCGTTAGTCTTTAAGATTGTCCGCGTCTGAACACTGTCTGCGTCCAGCGTCCGCCGTTAAACATTGTCCGCGTCCGTCTCGAACACTGTCCGCGTCCAGCGTCCGCCGTTAAACATTGTCCGCGTCCGAACACTGTCGGCGTCCGCCGCTAAACATTGTCCGCGTCCACCGGTAGTCATAAGCTGTGTCCGCGTCCACCGTTTTGGCAAACACCGCCCGCCTTGTACAGCAATAACGAATAAATGTCTACAAAACCGAAACCGCCTCCGTCACTCAACGCACCGAACCTTGGGCAGCCGACTGAGTCGGCCACCACCTTCCTCCGCGTCCCCCGATCCGAAACGGACCGTCACACGGGGGAACGGTCACAGCTTCTTTTCTGCCGATTTTGTATTATACTCATATTTTCCCTCTTTCTTTTTAAGAAATTGTTTTTATTTGCCAAACTTTCATACTTTCTGACCTCATTAAATAAAACCAGTCGAATCTTTACATTCTTCTCTGTCTATCTTATTTCTAATGAATTCGGGCAAACCCGCTGCTATAAGAGTTATTAGTGTTTTTGGGCCTATGTCTTTATCCATGTCTAATAATAGTCTCTCCTTTTTCATCGCATACTCAATTAGTGAGCCTTCTTTATATTTAAACCATATAGCATATATTGCTGTATTCCATCCTTTGTCCGCGAAGGTCTGTAAAAATCTGTCCTTCCATTCAGACCATCCAGCTTCCACTGTCAGCTTTGTTAATGTTGCACAGTGCCAATCTGAACATGATTTATCTAAATAGTCTTAGTATCTCAATTTTTACATCATCTTTTACGATTTCGAACCTTATACACTCCTTTTCGAATGTTTCCAACCATTGTTTAGCATTTGAATGTTTACTTGTAAATTTCTCTATCATAAATTTTTCTGCTATATGTTTTAAATTCTTGTCTTCTCTCTTCTGTGATACTTCTAGTAATTTTCTAGTATTTGCTCTAATTTATCATTATGTGCTTTTTTCTTCTTTTTTCTATTATTTCCTCCAGATATTCATTCATGAATAGTAGATTACCATCTTCATCCATATAAGTATTTTTTAATTTTTCTGATAATGAGATCCATATTTTTCTTCCCTGATGTCTTTTTTTAAAACTAGATTTTACCCTTTTATAGGTTTCCGTCTTTGTTAATTCTTCATGCTTATCCATATATCTATTTTCTTCTGATAAGATGTACTGTTTACTCTTCCTCTGTTGTAATTGAGGTTATGGCTATAACATTTGACTTTGGGTCCTTTGTCGATGCCAAAATTTCGAATTCATACTGTAATTTTGTTGACATTTTTAACAGCAATTGTCGTTTTATAAAGGTTCTTATTCTATTTGAGGGTTTCCACTGATAATAATAATAACAAACTAAATATGTTTCTCTATAAAAGAAAGGTTTGTATTTTATTTTACCATTCACCTTATATTATTTACATATGTACAATCTTACTCTATAAAAGAAACGACAATTTACGTTCGTTATTAGTAGTTCTATTCTTATATTATGCTTTGACTTCACTCTTACTTTGCATTACTTTCCCGCATTTACACTCTCCTACATAACCTCTACTTCTCTCCTTATCTCTATCGATATTGATCGATATCAGTACCCTATAGCTATGTTCGCGCAGAGCGCGGCAAATTCGAGTGAAGGGAAATACATTTTTCCTTATACGCATACCAATTCACATACATACGTCCTTCTTTACACAACATATCTCTCACCTTCCCACTCACCTCCATAATCACATTACCAACGCTCGCATTCTTCTTAATCATTCTACTCAAAATTCTCACACGCTCCCTAAATTCACTCTCACTAACACTACCTTTGATATTCTTCTCATACATCTCATTCACAAGCTCCTGACTCGCCATCTCATTCGGCACATCGTACACAATTACCTTGGGACCAATCTTCCTAGGCAACTCCACTTTCAACCCAATCTCTTCAAACTTCTTACACTCACACACCGATTTGAAATCGCTTACTCGCCGTCTGGATCGCAATACCACCCGCCCGTATCTTCCTCACCGCTTTCACACGCACATTCAAAACACTGCTGACCTCACGCATCACTTTCTCCTTCACTTGCTCACTCGTCACTTTCATCGCTGCATCCTTAGGCCTCACGACCACCGCATACGACCTCGTCTTCGGCTGCACACCTCTAATTTATTCATACTCGGTACACCAGTCACACCAGTCACGCCAGCCCCAGCAACACTGCATAACTCGCACCACTCCTCGAACTCATTCCACTCCATCCCCATACTCATAAATTTTTCACACTCATCCAACCTTCCTTGCAACTTCTCATTCTTATCCATCAGCCTAATCAATTGCTCCCTCATATTCACTCACAGCACTTAAAATAACTTGACCTGCAGCCTTCGAAACTTTATTCGATCTCTATAAACACGAACTTCCGCAGCCTCAACCCAATCATTCTCATTTTCGCAACATCATCATCCACTTCCTCATTCAAGCATTCCACTCCTTTCCTTAACATCCCTTCCATCCTTCCAACCGCCTCCCCAACACCGGACTCCTCTCCCCACTACACACTGAAGAGGCCCTGGACCTGGCATAACCAGATACAGGTGCCCCATCTCCACATCCACACACTCCTCTCTCCGACTCTCCTTCTCGTCATTACCCTTAACCCCAGTTAAATACGAATCCATAGGAATTCCCACGAGCAGGGACGAACTAAAAGTCACTTCCCGGGTGACGCCCTTCCCGAGAAGGAGGCTCGATACTCAGCAGATCGCCAGGTGTCCTGAGGTGACCGCTAGGGATTGAAGCTACCCTCCAATCATGCATCCCATCACCGCGCATCATAGCTTGGGATTCGGGGTAATTTACAGAGTTACCATCCTCGCGGCCCAGGCGGGTATGCCAAGGCCCCCAGCCCGATCTGTTGCCGTCGCGTATCATCTCACAAAACCCAAAAAGGAATTGCGAATGGGTCGTCGCGACGACCAACAGGGGGTTACGGTGTATGTATGACTCAGGTACCCCGGGTTCGTTAAGCCCGTACTGCAGCTGAATGGCTGACAGCCCCTGGGGGGAGGTCGATAGGGACAACTATTGTCGCTTTGCCCTGAGTGGAGCCCTAGGATTCCTGTACCCTGCGCGAAGGCTGGGCATACTCCCGGTACCAAGCGGTTTTCATCTACTTTCCGACGACAAAAGCGAAGGGAAGCGCACGGTGTAGGTGTTGTACCGTGCTCTGGGCTGGAAATACCCTGTCCTCGCCTTGCGGGTCTTTGGACAAGTTGAATCTACCCTTTCGGGAAGCAGTTCTCTTAGCCGACTCTCCAGGCTGCAAGCAACCTGCAGCGTCGTTACCAGCGGGGGCCACGAGGAGGCGGAGCTGCCAGCTTTCGCTCGATTCCAGCTGGTTGGCACGAGCCGATTATTGCCCGCAACCACCGCAGCTTCAATCGAGATGTCTGCCTATTCCAGTAATCGCAGGATTTACCTCTTGGGTGTACCACGATGGTATGTAGTCCTCTTCTTTGTGTTGATCTCCCATGTCCTTGCGTGTAGTCCAGATTTAGTTAATTGTAGGTGTCGATGTAGGTGAGCGTATGTGTTGGTGCATGTTTGTGTAGTTCTTGGTCCTGTTTCCTCTTGATGTATCCATTCTTCTGTCTTCATGTTATCCGACTTCGGTGGTATCCGCGCGTTTGTTTACTATAAAAAAAAAAAGGTTCTCGATCGCGATCGTCTTCTGTTTTGTTTCTTCTTTCTTCTTTCTTCTTTCTTCTCAGTTCATTTGATGTCCCTCGTAGGCTGGTCTCCCTGGCCTTGAGCGTGGCTCGTGCGAAGTAACGGAAGTGTCGGAAATTGTCTTTGAGACCATCTCCGCCTCCGTGACCGGCCATCTGTAACCGTTAAGCTGCAGTGCCGTCTTCAAAACCGTTCTGGCCGCCTCGTGCCTCGACAGTCGAGAAGTATGTGTTCGGACGTTTCGTCGACCCCACATTCGCACGTTCCAGTTTCACTCAGCGCGAAGGTACTGAGCTTCCACCTGAAGTTACCGTGACCACTAAGAAATTGCGTGACATAGTGGTCCGGTTCTTCATCCAAGTGGCTCCGCATTCTCTGCCGGACGTCTCCGAAGAACTCGAAGGTCATCCGACCCCGGTTCGGAACTTGCCAGCGCTCCTGCCAGGCGTCCAGCATTTCCTCTGCCGCCCGTCTTCTTTCTTTACCGTAGTCCCGGCCTTCTTGTCCCTCGTCGTTGTTGTTTCGTCCTCTTCTTTCTTCGGTCCGAATCCAATCTTCTTGCCCTTTCTTCTATCACCAGGTCGATCGGGGCACGCCCGCGATCACCGGCAGTGCTTCCGTTGACGTCGTACCGTACGCCTTGGTGACGCGAAGGAGTGGCCTGTCTCTGAGAACGAGCCAGCATCCTTCTCGCGGTTTTGCTCAACAGGTCGCTCCAGCCAGCCGCTGCGTACGTGGTTATGGGGTGCAAAGAGCCCCAGTACAAAAGACGGAGTGCTCGATGTCTTTTCGGCTGAGAGTTCCAGCTTCCTCCTTCCGCACCACTCGGACATCGCGGTCGCGACCTCCTGTCCCTTCCTTCTCAGTTCCTCTCTCGAGTTGCCAGAGATCAGGACAAGGACGTCGTCCGCGTAGGCAACCGGTTCGCATTCCAGCTCGTCGGATGTGAGAACCGTCAGCAGGTCATCGAAAATTAGATTCCAAAAACTTGGACCCACATCGAGCCCTGCGGGCAGCCTCTGGTAACGGGTTTCCGGACCACCTGTTTCCCCACGATCTGCACTGCCCTCTCCGAAAAGCAACTTTCCACTAGCCTGTAAAGGTTTCGTGGGCAGTCCCTTCTCTTGAGTTCGTACAGGACATTTGGCCACCATACGTTGTCGAAAAAGCGTCCGAAATATCGAACGCTATAGCGACCACGTACTTTGCCTCCGCGAATTCCCTTTCCTAAGAATGCTACGAAATTTAATGATCGCTTCCTCCGTTGATCGACCGGGCTTGAACCCGTACTGTCGATCGGAGGTTAGCACATGATCAAGAAAAATATTCGCTAGTCTATTCGCCATCAGTCGCTCGAGCAGTTTCCCTACCTTTGAGAGGAGGCAAATTGGCCGTTACTCCTATCCTTGTCCGGACCCTTGGGTGTTGCAATAATAGTACCCACCTTCCAACGAGCTGGGAATACTCCCCATTCGAGGCATCCGTTACAGAGTCTGAGGAGCTCCTCGTGGAGACATCCCCAGGATCTCTGAATAACTTCCACCTCGATCCTGTCCGGTCCCGGACATTTACCTTTCCTGAGGCGCGTTACAGCGGCACTCAGGTCTTCCCACTGGAATGGGGCTGTCCTCCGTTGCTGGCTGGGTTAGGGCTTCCTCGCGTGTCCGTGTTTGTTCCGGGGTGTCTGTCCCAAAGTCGTCGTCCGGGACGAGCGCCGCTAGCATTGCTTCCGCGGTCGATCTCCAGGAGGTCGTGGCGACCCCTTGCGGCAGCCTGATGGAGGAAGTGGCATCCTCCTCCTGAGTTTTCCCAGGGTTGTTCTCGTTGCGACACCCCAGGCGTCCTGGTTTTGGCTGGTGACGAACTGGCGCCATGAGCGGTTCTTCTCGCTCGTCACCTTCTTCGTATAGGCTCTCCTGAACCGTCGATATTCCTGCTTCCAGTATCTCCCTCGTTGGGGATCGCGTATCCCTGGTACAGTCTTCTTGCTCTATATGTTGCCCTCTTCATCCTGGTGAGTTCCTCGGTCCACCACGGTACAGATTTCTGGTGCCATTTCTTCTTGGGCATTGCTGCCCGCAGGCGGTCAATATTACCCGCTCCATGGTTTCCGCCATTGCCTCGACGTCTTGTCGACTATTCAGTTCGACGTTTGTCAAGGAGCGCTTCTCCTGGATGAGTGTCCTCTGGAGCTTGTTCCAGTCGGCCTTCTTTGTATTGTACCGTGGCTGTAAGGGCGACGGTTGTTGTCCTCTTCGCGTGCCGAGGTTCAGGCGTGTCTCCGGGATTCTGTGATCGCTGGAGGTTCCGTCCTCGTACACTTTCCAGCCGTGTACGAGCGGTATCGCTTCCCAGGTCGCGAGAGTGACGTCGATGTTAGACGATCCTCGCGTGTTCTCAAACGTGGTGGGATGTCCCGCCTCGTTCAGCACTAACAAGCTATGACGATTGACTAAATCCTCGAGTAAAACCCCGCGTTCGTCGGTGAATCTACTATGCCATACATGCGACTTCGCGTTCGCGTCCGCGCCTATTATAATTGCTTCCCCCGTAGTCTTGTTAGCACTGTGTCGAGGTGGGCTAGCCCGAGTTCAATATTTTCCGACGGCGGAAAATATTGACTCACTACGTACAATTCCGTGCTACAATCGAAAAGCTGCACACAGACGCATCGCGTTGTGCACAGGTCTGCGATTTCGAGCACGGAAAACTTTCTATTTCTCACGCATATGGCCGCCAGGGGCGGTTCATCTACGTGGTTACGGAAAATTATCGTACCGCCCGACCCGAGACCCGGGATAACTCTTTTGAAACTATACGGTTCCTGCATAAGCAGGATGTCCGCATTAGTTTCCTCCATTTGTCGCCTGACCTCGTGTGGCACGACTTTCGATCGCTGCATATTCAGCTGCAGGATCGTGAGTCCCCGTCCGTCTGTAGTAGCGTTATCATGCATAACTTGTTCTACTTACGGACCACTGGACTGCTTTCCCGTATCCTGGGCAGGCCGCGCTGGAAACGGCATGGTCCCCTTTCGTTGCCAGCGCGCTTGCAGTTCACGCAAACTGCAGGCTGGCTCTTGGACACGCCTTCGCGCTGTGTCCTGTATGCGCGCAGTGGCCGCATACGTCCTCCTTTGTCGGCAGTGTTTCGCGATGTGGCCAAATCCTTGGCACTTAAAACATCGGCTGACCGAGATGTAGTCCTGGACCTTGCACGCGTTCCATCCGATGGACACCTTGTGTGCCTCGGACCATCTTCATCCTCAGGCTTGGGGAGACCTCGACCACCCAATTGGTCTCTTCCCCGTCCTTCCTTCCCGTGCGGAAGCAGAACTTCACCGCGTTCGCCGCTTCCTCGGTGAACACCGCTGCATTCTGCCTTTTGAGGCACGCCCGGATTTCTTTCTCCGACATTTCCCGCGGGACGTCTAAGAGCTGCATCTTCGGGTTCCTGTTGACCGGGGTCTTCACGGTCAGCCCGGCTTCCTTCAGCTTCGCGCTCTCAGCCAGCGCTTTCACTCCCTCGGCGGTGGTCGTTTCACGGCAATTCCGTTGCCCTGGATCTTCCTGACAGCCCTCACCTGCATGCCTCTCTTCCTAGGGTTCACCAGCGTGAAAACTGCCTCTCTTGCTTCCTCGCTCGTACTGATCTCCCCCTCTTCCTTGCTCGGGAAGATCATGACCACGTTCTTCGGTGGTCCGATCGCTGCTGGTACACCCTGTGGTGTCTTCGTTGCCCCCATCTTTAGCCTCTCCGCGTAGGAAAGTGCTGATTGGGGTTCCTCCGCCTTCTTCGCAGCACGTTCCAGACACCTGCTTGCCTGGATAGTCTTCTGCACGGCACCATTCAGCGTCGCCTCGGATCGTTTCGAATCCGCAGCCGCCTGGTCCAGCTTCCCTTGCAGGAAACTATTCTCCTCCACCAAGTCCTGGACCACGACACGCATCTCCTTGAAGAGACGCATGATTACGATGGCCTGGTCCTTGGTTATCTTCTTCTGAGGATCCATGCAGTACTGCAGCATCCGCTCTTCGATAGCACTGGCCGTGGCTTTCATCCCAGCCACGGTTTTCTTCTGCTTCTGTTCCGGGGCGGGTTCCGTCGCCCTCTTCTTGTTCCCGTCGTTGCCGGTTTCCTTGACCGGCGTAACGCTGGCCTTCCTTTTCGCCGCGGGAGTTTGTCCTGTCCCCGTCGTCTTCGTAGGTGTTGCTGTTGATGTTGATGGTGCTGGTGCTGCTGGTCCTGATGCTGATGCTGGTGCCGCTGGTGCTGGTGCCGCTCTCTTCTTTCCGTCCATCCGCAGCAGCACTACTTTGCGGGCACGGTTGGCGCCATACTGACGCGAGAACCGTCCCCACTCCTTCGTGATGCCAGGGCCCCGCCGGCTCCGCTCGGGTGCGGTCGGCGGTGCTTGGGACTCGTCCCCACCCTCTTCGGCGCTCGGGCTCCGTCGGCTCCGCTCGGGTGCGGTCGTTCGGACAGGGCGCGGTCGATCCAAGATGGTCGCGTCTACGTCACCGGGCGCTGGCCACGCGTCACGCGGCGACCCAAGATGGCGTCGCTGACGTCACTTGGGCGTTGGCTACGTGCTACGCGGTCGACCCAAAATGGCGGCTCTGACGTGGCTCTCCTCCGCATTCCGGGCTTTTGAGCGTCTAAAATCCACTGCAGTCCTGAAAATAACCATTAGTACTAGCCTCACGATCTTATAATTAATTAAGTCTAGCCCAGCACGCCTACAAATTCCGCCGCGTCAGCGGAATTACCCGGGAAAGACCCAGCGGCCGGCGACGGCCCGACGCGTAACTCCCGTGCACTTAAAGTGTTCTTAAAAATCGAATAATCATTCGATTTTAATTTTAAACCCGGCGTTGTGTTCGTAACAGCACAGACAATTCACTGCCGCGATCTCACCCCGATATCAAGCCCGACGGCTTAGATATTCGGCGACGAAACCGCACGGTCGCCCCGAAGATTTCAAAATTTCAAATCTCGAAATTCCACTTCGGAGAAACCACAGTGTTTAAATATCGAATAAAATGCGAAATTTAATTTGAATCCGAAATAATTCGTTACCCGGTTTGTTTTCGGTTACGCGACCGACCAGGAAGAGTCTAGGTCGACGCGTCCGCTATTCGAAACATTAGAGGACAAAAAAACACGGTTCTCGAGGTTTTCTGTAAAGTCACGCGAACGATAAAGTAACGCTCGAGTTCGAACATGCCAAGTTCAACGCCCAGGCATAGAGAAGGTACGACAATTATAAATTAAACAAAGACGGACGAGAGACGCCACGGCAGCGCCACGCGTCGAAGGATTCCCCCTCACACGCGCACACTTTTGGCAGCTCATGTTCGTCCGTCACTTGCTATCGAGCCACTGAACTGAGCATATCGATAAGCGAGCACGCTATCGAGAAGTTTCCACAAATCTCCGAATCGGTCGAGTTCTTCGACTCTTCGTTGAGAAGCTTCTCAAAAATTAGCCTGCTTTGTCGTGAGTTCCTAGATCTACGATCTAACTCAGTGCGACACAATATAATATAAAATTAACGCGTCGAGTTATTCGAGCTTCCAAGGGCTAGACGGCTCCACAGTCCAGGGCTTACTGAAAATCCCTGGGTGGACCCACTGTCTTCCCACGGATCGAGTCATAAACTCGATCCTTCCTGGTTTTTCGAACGGTTACGAACCCACAGACCAAGGGTAGAAATAAAATACCCTTGAGTGGATTCGTTGTCTTCTAGCCGAAGCGCGGGACATCTAGGATCTCCCAGCTTACGGCAAAATTATCAGATCACGTCCCAAAATCGCTCGCGCCTGGTACGGCCGCAGTGCGTAGGACGTCGATTCTAAAAAGAACGTGGTATCCGGAGCAACTGTAAGTCGCCCAAGGGCGCCGTTGGCAAACCGGTACCGCACCGTGCCCGCACGCACATAACCAGACGGTGAAGGGACGAGGATAAGGGCGACGGTTGGAATCTTACAACCTCCCTCTGATCGCCCTCCTACGACAAACCAAGGGTTGCAGGCTTGAAAGATAGCGGAATTAGAATCTGGAATAAAGAAACAATAAGCGAGCGATTCCCGAGATTTAAAGGAACGCTCTCACATACAGTCCACTAATATAGCCGCGTATCGCGGCGACTGAGATTCCCGCTCCTGGGTGCGACAAGCATAAACCAGGCGCGAGCACGAAAGAGAAAGACATCCGACGCGAGTCGCGTTGTCAGGTATTTAACGCCTATTCTTGTCTCTTTCTGGTACAGATCATCGAAGCTAGACAGCCGGGAATACGTCTCGACCGGCAGACTCGTTTTTACGTACAAATTCCAAAAGTATCAAAATAAAAGGCTTAGTCGAGATATTCGACTAAGCGAAAAATAAACTGAAAATTTGAAATTTTTTCCCGACGTTCCTTCCCTCACGATCCGACCACCGTTAGGCGAGGTTTTTCAAAACTACTCCCTAACACACAGGAAATCGCTGCACTGCACGAATAATCCTAGTACAACGTGTAGAACACGAATCTAACGCGAGAATACCCGTGTATTCAATGTACGCGTTGGAATTTCCGGCCGGCCGATAGGGACATATAGTGTGGGCAATGTGTGTTGCTGATAAGCGACGCGCGCCGCACCTCGGGTAAACTCCATATCGGCGTTTGCCCGCAAGATGGTGAGCGTTGTGTCAATACTTTCTAGCTGGCCACGACGAAGGGAGCGATTTACGTAGATGTAAGGTAAATCTGGGGTCTGGAAATACCCTGCCTTCATCCCGAAGGAGTCATTAGACAAGTTGGATCTAACCGTAATGGGAAGCGGTTCGTTTAGTCAGCTCTGCACGTCGCACGCGACGCACAGGGCTGTCCAGCGGGGACAGAAAAAAAAAAAAAAAGAAAATTCTTAAAATTCGAGGAAAAAAAAAAACAACCATTCCACCGCGTAGAGAACGTAAACAGCACAAGTTTTGTATAAACGAAAATACGCGTTGACGTGCTCGTTTTCGAGTTAATGGCGAAAAACGGACAAAAGCGATCGGTCCGGCGGTCGACGCGCGCAACGTGTCAAAGTCCCTCCGGCTCACTTACAGGATGGCACAGGTGTTCTCGGGGCATGGCAGCTTCGGGAGATACCTGTGCCGGATAGGGAAGGAGCCGACGGCGCGTTGCTGCCATTGTGACGCTGGAGCAGGACACGGCGGAACATGCCCTCGAGGTATGCACTGCGAGGGACGGGGAGCGCCGTGTCCTGGTCGGCGTCATCGGGCGGATGTCTCGCTGCCGAGCATGGCGCGGGATCTACCCACTAAAACCCCCACGGTGACCCTTCCGCACGATTTGGGAGGACACCGGGAATCGCTCGAAGCATACTTCCGGTATCCTCCCCGTGCCCGCGCTTTGCGCCCACCGGCGGGGGGGGGGGCAAACGGTCCCCCCGGCAATCGCCCTATCTCATAGCGGCAGGACGAGGCCACTTCCATATCGCACGCACGTGTGCTCCGACCATCGGTTCAGTAACCGATGGTCGAGCCCCGCCGCCCAGTCGCCCAGGATCCCGCCGCGAAAGGTGGTCCTAGGGGATCCCCAAGCCACCGACTTGGCGTTAAAGTCCCCCAGGACTAGCACCGGCCGGGCCGCGCAGCGCTGCACGCATGCCGCGACCTCGGCCAAGTACAGCTCGAACGCGGCGTGACCGCTGCGGGGCGAGATGTAGCACCCCACTACGGCGACTCCCCCCAGTCCACGGCGACGAAACCCCGACCGCGCTCCAGAATGGAGAACGGCGGGGACCCGTCGCCACCTCCCCATACCGTCGCCACCAAACCGTCCGCGTCGCCCACCCAATGTGGGTGATCCGGCACGCGGTACGGCTCGGCGGCGACCGCCAGGAACCCCCCACTCCGCGAGGACTTGGGACATCATGTCCTGTGCTGCGCGGCAGTGGTTGAGATTGGCCTGGAGGAGGAGGCTGGGCGCCGTTATTTAACGGCCGTCCCAGCCTCCTCCCGGCTGTCCGTTCTCGTGGCACCGTCCACCTCCCTTGTGGACGTTGCCAGCGACCGCGGTGCCTGGAACCGAGGCGGGCCCCTTCTTCTTCCCCTTCCGGGAGGGGAGAGCACTTTTGCTCCCACCCTGTGATCGGCTGGTCTCCCCATGTCCGCACATAGCGGGCAGTGGGTGGCCGCCGAACACTGGCTCGCGCGGTGGTCATTCGCCCCGCAGCGGTAACACTGACCGCTGCGGTCCACCGGCGAGGTGCACCACTGCCTCACGTGCCCCAGCTCGAGGCAGCGGTGACACTTTAGTGGGCGCGGCGGGAGTATCTCCACCGCGCCGAAACCCACCCCACCAATACCCTCCCGGATTCCCGGAGAGGGGACACTGGCCCACACCGACCTCAGGTCGGGAAGGAGACCTGCGGATTTCTCCGACCCGCACGTCTCCCTCGGGGCAATCACCCGCCCTCGCTAGGGCACAGGATACCTTCCTGCGCGGTGACCGAGTCGTCCAACCCACATATGCACATCTCTGTGCGCTTCGTGGGCCGGACGACTCACGGACACCCCGCTCGCCCAGCTGCTCCTGGAGCCTCTGGGCGAGCTCGGTCCGCCTTCTCGCCGCCCTCTGGACCAGGGATCTCCATCAAGAGACCCCGGTCACGGCCCTCTTCGCCCTCACGGAAGCGATGCCGAGCCCTCCAGGGATATATTATCCCTGGCGAGCTGCATCGCCCCCGCGAGTGTCAGGTCGCCCCCTGAGGAACGGTCAGCGTCACTGCTGCCGTTTTAGGCGCCCTGGTCGCACCTTCGCGGCCTTTCCCTTGGTCGCGGGCGGCGATGTAGCAGGTCGCGGCGGCGAGGCCTTCCTCGCCGCCCTCTTTGCCTTCCGCCCTACCACCTCGCTCCACGACACCCTCCTTGGGATAGTGCTGCGGAGGACGCGCGCACCGGGGCCGCGGGTCACTACTCCCTGGGGAGCCGCGGCCCGCGGCACCGTAGCGGCCACGGTGGGTGGAGCCTTCCTCCCCACCTTCGCCTTCCCGCCCGAACCGAGCTTGGTCGGGGAGGCACCGCCTTCCCGCCGACCACACCTCCGTAGAGGAGCTCTCCCGGAAGGCGGCCAGTTTGCCGTCGATCATAATTTCCCTGATCCTCCTCAGAAGTTCGTCCTCGGAGGAGAATGGGGAACTCTGCGCGGGCGGAGTGCGGGTGGAAGGTCCCCGCAACACCGCCGCCGCACTCTGCTTTTTTCCACGACCGTGGGTCGTGGTGGTGGAGGTGGAGGAGGAGGGAGGATAGGAGGGAGGGCTGCGCTGTTCCAGCGCGCCTCTGCCCTCATCCTCCCCCGTCGCTCCTCCTCCACCTGGAGCTGCAGCCGGGCATTTCGCCCACACAACTCCTGTGTCGCTTCCCTCATCCTCTGGGCCGCTACCCTAAGGGGCTCTGCCCCGCAGGTCTTCTGCCCCTTCGAGTAGCAGGCCGCGGCCACCTTCTCCACCCGCCTCAGGGACGAGGAGATCCTCTCGGATATCTCCTCGGTTATCTCGTCCCTGAGGCAACTCACCATCACGACCGGGTTCATCGCCCGGTCCACTCCGTCGACGGCCTGCCCCGTCCGCTTCCTCTTGGAGCCTATGTGGCTCCTCGTGGAGTATAAGGACGAGTCTGACGCAGTCTCGTCGTCCTCCTCCACCTTCCACGAAGCCAGGGCAGACGCTGAGTGAGGTGCGAGCACCGTCACTCCAGCCCCAGCACCGGCTTCGTCCTCCCCAACCGAAACAACCCGTCCAAAAAAAAAAAAGGAATTGTGAGTGGATCGTTGTGACGACCAACAGAAGGCTTACGGTGTGATTAGCTTCAGGTACCTCGGGGTCGCTACGCCCCGTACTGCGGCCGACGATTGCCGGATACAGCCCTGAGGGGAGACTTGGCGCGCATTATGCCGAACATTGGAGGTCCTGGACATAAAACCAGCATGTTGATTTATAGAGTGATGGAGTCTATAATTCTTTATGCATCTCCAATATGGGAAGTTGCACTTCAGATCGAAGCAAATAGGAGGAAGTTAATAAACGCTGAAAGCATTGGTTTGAGTCGTGTTGTAAAAGCTTATCGTACAGTTGCGAGAGATATACTACCATTTCTGGCAGGGACTTTGTCGATTCTATTGAAGATACAGGAGAGATCTGAGATTTTTGATATCGAGAGCCGCATACGAAGACTTCCGGAAATACTGGTCGAAGTGTTAGACACCCAGACCTGGAAAGTGAGAAAACAGGGCACGTAGGGAAATTATGTGTAAAATGGCAGCAAAGCTGGGGTGATAGACGCAGTGGAAACATCACATACAAATGGATACGAAATATTCAGGAGTGGATTAACAGACCACATGGACAGCTGACCTACCACCTCACACAGGCATATAATGGTGAAGGGTGCTTCAATGTGTTTAGGCAAAGATCAGCAGAGCTGCATCTCCGGATTGTTGGTATGGCTGCATGGTTCCAGATACGGTTGAACATACACTGTGTCACTGGAAAAGGTGGAGTTCTCTGAGAGACAATCTTAGAAGGCAGTTAGTAATACAGGAAGAACAAGATACAATCGAGTTTTTTTAGGTTTTGATGTTACAGGACCTGGAGAAGTGGAATTACATTAAGACGTATATAATTGAGATTTTAGAAACAAAAGAAATGTATGAAAGAGAAATTGTTATAGCCAGCAGAAGGGGGGTCTCGCCACCCGCACCTACTATGGCATAGATCGTGGACTGTACATATACATATATATAGTGTATAGTTTTAGTGTATAGCTAAAGATTAAATAAGAGTTAGTGCAGTGCTAGAGTTAGTGAATCAGTATATGGATTTGTGGAAGAGTGTATACGCGGTGCGTAGTCGTAGGTAATGAACTAGCGGGTATGGATGTCTGAAGAGCATACGGTATGTGTCGTGGGTAGTATACTGGCCCAGTGAGGAGGGTTGTGTGAAGAGTGCATGACTGGTATGTGTGGGTGTTTAAGAGCGTATGAGCGGCAGCTTTCCTCGGGTAGGGTGAAGTAATGCGGAAAGCAGTCCCGCCTGTTCCCATGGAAGTTGTTCTGGCATGCTCGGACGTTGGTATGGACGGATGTGAAACCGGAGGGGTTTAGTGAGTATGAATCTCACACTACCCATGTCTCCTTATGAGGCATGGGTGCCTATGCAAGGTTCCCCTTCGGTATACAAAAAAAAAAAAAAAAAAAAAAAAGGTCTGGGTTAGGTCTGGGTTAGGTTCCCTCACGGGCTCCACGCACCCGTTTGGTTGTCCAGGCGGCAGGGGAGGTGAACCCCTACGTGGCGCGTCCCCAGGTGGCGGATAGGGGCAGCCGCTGGGATGGGATGCGGGGATGGGGTCATCAACCTGAGAAGGCTGGTGGCTGCATCCTCGCATGGCATCCCGGAGGTCGGAGCAAAGCTCCTGCGGACCAAACACCGGTATGAATGCGTTGCGCGTGTGAATGTGTGAGTGGACTGGGGCATGGGATATTTGCCGCGGGTTTGACCTCAGGCCGCAGGCTGGCCAGTTGGCGGCGGTGTGTGTCCTGCGGCCACCGGCCTGGCGGCCGGCGGTTTAGTCCCATGTCACGGGGCCGTGGGCGCTGGTGACCAGGCGCCTGCGGTTGAGTGGAAATACGGTGGGAGTGATTGCCTCTCACCGGGGAGGGCCCAGGCACGGCGCGGCGAGGACTCTGTGAGGGCTCACCAGAGTTCCCGGTCCCTCGCCAAGCGCTTGAGGATGGTCACCGTGGGGTTTTAGCCGGTAAGAGTCCGGCACTACCCGCCGGCCCGCCCATCGGGTGGGCCCGCGGGTGTCCATGAGGATTTCCCCACGTACAAAAAAAAAAAAAAAAAAGGTTCCCTCACGGGCTGTGTCCGGCAATCGTCGGCCGCAGTACGGGGCGTAGCGACCCCGAGGTGCCTGATGCCTATCACACCGTAAGACTCCTGTGGGTCGTCGCAACGACCCATTTACAATCCCTTCTTCGGTTTTGTGAATGGTACGTGACGGCAGGAGGAACGGGGGCCTTGGCTTAACCGCCCGGGCCGCGAGTATGGCGACTCTATAAAATCGCCCTCTAATCCTAAACTATGGTGCGCGGCGATGGGATGCATGGTTGGGGGAGAAGGCCCAATCCCACGCGACCACCTCCGGGGGCACCTGCCGAACCCCTTGAGTATAAGGCTTTCCTAGGCAAGGCGGCTCTGCCTGGGGTGACCTCCATTCCGACCACACTCGTGGGACTAACTATGGACAACAATTAAATGGAAACAAACAGGACTGGCAATTTTGAGAACGGACTGGCACTCGTATCGGCAAACGACAATGGATCGGATGGACCACTTCCTGGTGGGGTTAAACCCACGGTCAGGAGTGTGGAGGTGGTTACTCCTCAGCTGGGGATCCACCTTCGAGGCGAGGTGGACCTTCTTAGGGTCAATTTCGGCCCTGTAGTCAGCCTGGAGAGGCTAAAAGCCACTGAGTGGCGAAAGGCGGGGAGGGAGTCACCACCCCATAAGAAGCATGTTGCCGAGGGCCCGCAGCAATCGGTGGGCGACGCAGGCCGGAGGGAAGAGGAGGCGACGACATGCGTCGGGGAGACGATGACCCACGCCCTCGTCGACGACAAGTCGCAGGATGGAGACGAATGGGCGGCTAATCCACGCACCGCCGATGACACTAGGAGTACCGACTCCAGCGACGCGGATTATGGGCCCGGTAAGAGGAAGAGGAGGGGTCCAGGGGCTGGAAGACCCAGGGGCATCTTCGGGGATCCAAGAAAATTATGTCCTGGGATGAAGGACCTGCCGAAACAGGGAGTCCTCCGCAATATAGCGGAGGTCATGAAGTTGGACGAGCTCCTGGGTCGGCTCAAGGAGCAATTGGAGTCCGTCGTCAGGGTGGCTGACACCGCAAGCCACCTTAAGACGACGGACATCCGCGGGCTTCGTTTGGCTGCCCGGGTGGCCATGGTTAGCGCCGAGGAGTTGCACGGCAGAGCTGACCGTGCCGAAACCCCGGACAGACCGGCCCGGGAAGTTGTCATTCGACAGGGCGAATGGGAGAGGAGAGCAAATGCCCTGGAGAAGAGGCTGGAAGTGGCCGACAAGACGGCCACCACCCTGTCCGAGACCGTCACGGGGAAGGACAGGAGCTGGAGCACCTCAGGCGTGAAGTAGGCCGCCTGGAGGTATAAGGAAGAGCAGCGCCGACTGCGGAGAGCGGGGGAGGATGTGGCCGGTAAGACGCCGCCGGACCACGAGCTGCCCTGTGCCCCCCCGGCCACGTCGGAAGGATCTGCTTCCGAAAACGTTTGCCGGGGGGGACTCCGGTATGCAGGTAGACACGGCGGTCCCTGAACCGTCGTCCGCAGCTCGGCCTGTCCCAACCGAGAGGGAGTGCCCCGAGTCCGCAAGCCCTCTAGTGGTCACGATGACCGAAGTCGTGAAAAGGGTTTCCGAGATGGCGGGGCACATAACGGCCGTCGAAGACCGAGTCGAAGCCCGTTTGGAGGCCGTGTGGCGGGCTCTCTCCCGTCCGCCACTGGGGAAAGGCCCGATGCCCCCAAATCCATCGGTGGGGGCAGCTCCGACGGGTATCGTCGACGGGAAAGCGACCGCAGCACCCCCAGAGAAAACCCCTGGGAAGAAAGGAGCTGGCAAGGCCCAAGGTGGCACGCCAGCAGCTGGAGGGGCGGAAGTGCCGAAAGCAAACGTCACGAAGTCAAAGGTACCAACGAAGGCTGCGCCTGCGACCCCTCCACCACCAATCAGGGCGGATAGCGGCCGGTCTGCTCGGCCTACCAAGGACGCCGCGCCGACGTCCGCCCCTGCCACCGCCAACGATGGGCAGGGCACCTGGGCAGAGGTGGTGAAGCGGGGGAAAAAGAAAGGTGGCGACATGGGTGCGGCACACACCGCTCGCCCAGCTAAGAGCGGAAAATCTTCCGCGGCAGGTCGGCCAGCCGCCAATACTGCGGCTTGCAGCAGCAAGAGGAAGGGTTCTGTCCAGGTGCGCGCGTCCTCCACGCGACACCAACGCCGTGCGCATGGTGTCGGGTTGGCAGGTGGTCCCGGGGGCAGAGACACTCTCCGATCACCGGTATATTCGAATGGAGTTCTCTGCATCCCGGCACCACCGTCCGGATGGCACCCCACCGTGCCGCTGGGCGCTTCGGCGCCTGGACAAGGACGCCCAGATGGCAGCTGCCCTCGCTGCAACTTGGCCGCAGGTGGCGGCCGAGTTGCCAAGCATGGAGGAGGAGGCTGCCCGGCTCAGTACTAGTCGCAAACATTTGCGACGCGTCGATGCCCCGGGTCCGCGCCTGTTGATTTATTAACAAAATTATCGACCGGATATCTTGGTATATATTCGACTCTTAAGTTTCGAGTCGAGAGCATGCAGCTGTGTTTCTTTGATCACAGTTGCTGTTTAGTCTAAGCGAGATAGGGCCCAAGAGGGTCTACGAATGCGTGACGAATTTTCGTTCACGACGTTCAGTCTTTTAGTTTCTCTCGTTAAGTAAAGACACAATCTCTCAATGCTTGAAATAAAACCAATCAAAAAGTTTTAAATAATAATAGTTTTACTTCATTTTTCCTACCATATCCAATAGCGCCCGCGCGCGCCGTCGTCTACGACCGGACGATGGCGTGGCGCGAGCGAGGGCAGATGACCTGTATGAGGCATACCGGATGGCGCGGGTTGCTCTGCAGGTCGCCATCAAGCGGGCCAAGACCCGGGCATGGAAGGATCTCCTCCAGACCCACGATGACGATCCCTGGGGGCGCCCGTACAGGGTGGTGCTGAAGAAGCTCCGCCCGTGGGCGCCCCCCGTCACCGACGGTCTTGACCCCCGGCTGCTGGAGGACGTGGTCAATACTCTTTTCCCAATTCGGGAGAGGGGACCACGTCCTCCGGCGGAGGCGGCAGTCCCTAGGGAGTGGGCGTCCGAACTGGGGGTCACTCAGGGGGAGCTGACCGCGGCCATCAGACGGCTCGGGGCGCGTAACACGTCCCCGGGTCCGGGTGGTGTGCCCGGCCGGGTTTGGGTCTTGACCCAGGGCGTCCTTGGGGCCGACCTCAGGCGGATGTTCGACCGATGCCTGAGGGACGGGCGATTCCCCCCCAGTTGGAAGGTGGCGAGAATGGTCCTCCTCCGGAAGGTGGGTCGGCCCGCGGAGACTCCCTCCGCATACCGGCCCATCTGTCTCCTCGACGAGGTGGGCAAGCTCTTCGAGCGGGTGATTGCTGCCCGCCTCGTCGAGCACCTGTCGCGTGGGTGCCCCGGCCCGTCCGACTGCCAGCACGGTTTCCGGGAGGCTGGATCGACCATCGACGCGATAAGTCGTCAGGGCCCTCTCGGAGTTGGCCGTCTCCCGGGGAGGGGTGGCTTTGGCAATATCCTTGGATGGAGGAGATAAGGAGGGGGCTCGAATATCATCGGGCCCCCCCTTGTCTCGGGGCGGTCATCGGGGATTTTCTCCCTGGCAGGTGGATCGAGTATCCGGGCCGGGATGGTCATATGCGGAGGGAGGAGTACTGCGGTGTTCCGCAGGGGTCGGTCCTCGGGCCACTCCTGTGGAATATCGCGTACGACCCAGTGTTGCGGGCCGACCTTCTCTGACGGCGTCACCGCCGTGTGTTATGCAGATGACACTCTGGTGCTGGCCGTCGGGGCGCACTGGGGGAGGGCCAAGCGTCTCGCGGAGGAAGGGGTTCAACGCGTCGTCGGCCGGATCAGAGGGATGGGGATGACGGTGGCGGTCCATAAGACCGAGGTGATAGCGTTCCATTCACCTCGGCAGAATCCGCCACACCGTCTGGATCCGGGTGGGTGAGGCAAATATCGAGGTGAAGCCCCAGATGAGGTATCTGGGGCTGATCCTCGATATCCACTGGCGCTTCGAGGAGTATTTCCGCTGCCTGGTCCCCCGGTTGGAAAGGATGGTCGGTGCTTTTGTGCCGGATTCTGCCCAACTTGGGGGTCCCGGCGGGCCGAGTTCGCCGCCTCTATGTGGCAATGGTTCAGTCGGTTTTCCTATACGGTGCCCCCGTCTGTGCGGACGACCTGGCGGACTCCCGGCGCGGCATGACTATGCTGCGTCGGGTGCAGGGGCGGATGGCTCTAAGGGTCGTCCGCGGGTACCGGACCGTGTCACATGAGGCGGCGACGGTTCTTGCGGGGATGCCGCCCATGGATCTCCTCGCGCGGTCGCACGCGACGATGTATCGTCATCGCGTCCACCTTCGCGCGGGGGTGGGGGGCGGTCCCGGGTGTGCGGGAACCTGCTTGGGGCGAGTTGAAGCGCCGGCCTCCGAGTGGTAGAAACGGGGTCGCGGCGGTTGCGAGTTGGGGCTCGCAGCCGCCACTAGACGCGGCCCCGGGACGGATGGCGGCAGGACGATGTGGCCTCGTCCTGCCGCTATGAGACATGGCGATTACCGGGGGGACCGTTTGTCCCCCCCGCGGGTGGGCGCAAAGCGCGGGCACGGGGATGATACCGGATGTATGCTTCGAGCGATTCCTGGTATCCTCCCAAATCGTGTGGAAGGGTCACCGTGGGGTTTTTCGTGGTAGGTCCCGCGCCCGTTATAAATTTAAGGGGCGGGGAATCGCACACACCCCTCCCGCCTCTCCCCAAAGAGGTGGATGGGAGTCTTTCGAAGATTTTCCCCGCGACAAAAAAAAAAAAAAAAAAAAATGCCGAAAAATGCGGCAGTCTCTGTGACCGCCGCCACTGGGCGCGAAGGAGAATTGGGCCTCCTTCTCAATAGGGTGATGCCCGAGATTTGCAATGATCTCGGGATCACCGGGATGCGGCCCACAAGAGCGGTCACCGGGGCACTACTTTTGGCAATCCCCGGCGAAAAGGGGAGGGAGAAGGCAACCGCCCTTAGGGCGCGTCTTGAGGGGGCCCTCCAGGTTGAGGGTGTCCGGGTGGCTTGCCCCCAGAAGCAGGCCGAGTTGCAGGGTGTCCGGCCTGTCGGAGGCAGCCACCCAGGGTGCGGTTAGGGAGGCCCTTGCCACCACCGGGGACTGCGGCGCCACGGAGGTCAACATTGGGGACCTCCGCCGGGACAGCTCGGGCATGTTCACTGCCTGGGCCCGCTGTCCCCTTTGCGCCGCCGCCAAACTCGCGAAGTCCGGCCGAATCGTGGTCGGCTTCCTCGACGCCCGGGTGGTGGTGCTTCCCACCAGGCCGCATCAGTGCCACCGCTGCCTGGAGCTAGGACATGTGCGGCAGCGGTGCACCAGCACCGTCGATCGAAGCGGCCTCTGCTACCGCTGTGGGGGAGGCTCCCACACAGCAAGGGAATGCACGGCCGCCCACAAATGCCCCCTTTGTGTGGGCTCCGGGCGGCCGGCTGATCACCGTATGGGTGGGGCGGCTTGCTGTCCCCCCAAGCGGAAGGGTAAGAAGGGGAAGGGGGAGGTTGTGCCCCCGTCAGCCGTTCCGGCCAGCGGTAGGTCGGCGCCGGCGTCCGTCACGACAGAGGTTCAGGGGCGGCTTGTTCCCAGTCGTCCCCAGCCACGGTGTAGGGAGTTGCCCCCGCCCCAGCCTCTGTCGCGGCGGCAGAGAAGGTAGTGGCGGAGATGATGGAGATGGATGTGGCGCCTTGCGACTCGGCGCCCTCCACCACCCCGAAATCAAAGGGTGTGCTCTCTGGTGGGGGTGCTGCAAAGCCCCCACCATTAGAGCCAGACCAAGCGCCGCGCGGGGCAGAGACCCTCATGAGGGGGGTGATGGCCTCGTACGGCGGCGAGGATCCAGGTGGCGAATTACCCCGGAATTCAGGAAGGGGAGGCCTGGAGGAGGCTGTGGCTGAGACTAGTTAATGTCTCAACGCCTCCTCCAGGTCAATTTGAACCACTGCCGGGGGGCTCAGGATCTCATGCTTCAAACCCTCCGGCAGTGGAACATTGTTCTGGCAGGGATCGCCGAGCCCTATCGGGTCCCCAAGCACCCATGCTGGGTGGGGGATATGGATGGGGTCTCGGCGATCACTTGGGAGTACGGGCACGGCACACAGCCTTGCTCTGCCGTCGGGAGGGGCCGCGGATTTGTGGTGGTGAAGTGGGGAGAACTGGTGGTTGCCGGGTGTTACATGTCGCACGCTATGGGCCTCAGCGAATTTGAGGCGTACCTCGACGGGGTGGGGAGATGCATCTCGCCACATCTCGCCCGTGGGGTACTCGCCCTGGGAGATTTCAACGCCCACGCCCCAGGACGACCGTGAAGAGCGCCGCCATGCTTGTATGGGCAGCGGGTCACGGCCTCGTAGTGTTGAACGAGGGGGCCGCGAGCACGTGCGTGCACGCGCGGGGCGAGTCGATCGTCGACATACCGTTGGCGAGCCTCACCGTTGCGCGCCGTGCGTCCAACTGGAGGGTTGCGGAGGAGGTGGCCACGTTAAGCGACCACCTCTACATTACGTTTAACGTATCCGCTCCCGCCGGCGCAAATGGACCCCGCAGGGACGAACACCCGGCGCCACGCTGGTCCGTCAAGAGGCTGGGCCCGACGCTCTTGGGATGGCAGCCTCTGCTGTGGCGTGGCAGGAGATGCCACGCCGGACACTCGGCAATCCTTCTGCCGGGGCGCGTTGGTTCCGGGAGACCATGACGTCGTCGTGCGACGCGGTCATGCCCGGGCTACCGCCCTGAGCCGCCGGGGGTCCGTGTACTGGTGGTCGGGCGAGATCCAGGACTTACGCACTCGGTGCGTCCTTGCTCGACGCCGGTACACCCGGCCAGAAGACGGCGCGGTGCAACGGAGGCAGAGGTGGTGTGTATGCGCTGGGAGTTTTTCGTGGCGCGCAGAACCCTCCGCCGGGCCATCGCAAACGCGAAAGCCCAGGCATGGACGGAGCTCCTCGGCTCTCTGGATGCAAATCCATGGGGGGGCCCGTATCACATGGTTGCAGGGAAGCTGCATTCATGGGCGCCCCCGACTACAGAGAGCCTCGACCCCCAGTTGCTCGGGGAAACGATCAGCGTCCTCTTCCCAGTCGGGGGAGAGGCGTTCGAGTATCCCCCGAGCCACAACCGGGCCGCCAGTTTTGGTGGTCCGACGACCTGGGGGTCTCCGAGGAGGAGCTAGCCAGGGCTGTCCGGAGAATGGCCGCCAAGAAAACGGCGCCAGGACCGAAAGGCATACCTGGCAGGACATGGGCTATAGCGGAGGGCGTACTGGGTGACTGCCTGTTGCGTGATATTGACGCGTGACTGCGGACCGGCCAGTTCACACCGTATGGAAGGTGGCGAGGTTGGTCCTCCTCCACAAACCAGGGAAGCCCGCGGACTCTCCATCCGCGTTCCGACCCATATGTCTATTGGACGAGGCTGGAAAGCTGCTTGAGCGCGTCACAGCGGCGCGTCTCGAGGGGCACCTGTCCCGCGTCGGCCCCGATCTGGCCGACAGACAGTTCGGCTTCCGCCGCCGCTCCACGGTCGACGCCATATCGCCTGTGCGGACCCTGGCGGAATCGGCAATCTCCCGAGGGGGCGTGGCGTTGGCAGTCTCGTTGGACATTTCCAACGCCTTTAATACGGTCTCCTGGGGTCGATAGGCCGGGCACTCCAGTATCATCGAGTGCCCGCCTATCTATGCCGACTTATCGCGGACTACCCTGGCCGCTCCTGTGGAACTTGGCCTACGACGCGGTGCGTTGCGGGCTGACCTCCCCGTCGGCGTGTCGTTGGTATGTGACGCTGACGACACCCTTGTGATAGCCGGCGGGGATACGTAGAGGGGGACCGTGGCCCTCGCGGGAGCATGGGACGGCACGAGTCGTCGCCGAAGTAGAGCGCCTGGGATTACGCGTGGCACCCCAAAAGACCGAGGCTATCTGGCTGTGCAACGTCAGTGGTCGCGGGGTGCCGCGCCAGGCGTCTCTATGGGTGGGTGGAGACCAAGTCGGGGTGGGGCGCCGGATGAAGTATCTCGGCCTCACCAGGGACAGCTACTGGCGTTTCGGGCATCACTTGGAAGGGTTGGGCCCCCGTATCGAGAGGGCAGCGGCGGCGTTAGGCCGCATAATGCCTAATCTCGGGGGGCCCAACATGGCGGCGCGGCGGCTGTATTTGGGAGTCGTCCGGCCCCTGGCGCGGTATGGCGCACGCCGATGGGCCGGCTTGATGGCAAAACGCCGGGGCCCGTTCGTGCTCCGCCGGTTGCAGAGGTTGGTCGCCATCAGGGTCGTGCGAGGATACCGCACGATCTCCTACACAGCCGCCACCTCGCTGGCGGGTTCCGCGCCGTTTCACCTTCGAGCGCCGGATATATCCGGCATCCATCCGATGACCTGTGTGGCCGAGTGCCGGATATATCCGGCATCCATCCGATGACCTGTGTGGCCGAGTGACGGATTCATCTGGCATCTATGATATGTGACAATCCGTGTGGAAAAACAAACGAGTGACATCTATGGACAGTTTATACAATTATATTTTATTTTACTGACGTATGAGATATGGATCTTATTCAAAATATATTTCGCGCTCACGCATAAAACCTTCAACTGTTACATTTTTTAACAATCGTTCTGTGTTCTTATCTGTGTTGATTGGGTATCAGCGGAGCGATAGTTCTAACCTAATACAGATCATTTTAACAAAAGTCTTTTGTTACAAGAATTCTGGAAAAACAGCTACAGGTATAATTGTCGTTTGATTTCAACTAATCTATTAAAAAATTTTGAGGTTATGCTTTTGTTCGAAACTTGTTTATAGATTTTAAAAAATTCAGGCCCTTTTCAGAATGAATAGAGCAAATAAAAGATTTATAAACGGTCTTTGTTTAAATATCGAGTAAAAATTCGAAATTTAATTTAAATCCGAAACAATTCGTCACCCGGTTTGTTTTCGGTTACGCGACCGACAAGGAAGATTCTAGGTCGACGCGTCCGCTATTCAAAATATTAGAGGACAGAAAAACACGGTTCTCGAGGTCTTCTGCAAAGTCACGCGAACGATTAATTAACGTTCAATTTTGAAACAAGCGGTTTAAACGCCCGAGTTTAGAGATGGTACGAAAACTCTATAATAGACAGAGACGGACGAGAGACACGGCGACTGCGCCGCGTGACGGAAGACTCTCCTCACTCACGCGCTCACTTTTGGCAGCTCGTGTTCGTCCGTCACTCGCTATCAAACCACTGCCACGAGCACTTCGGTATACGAACACGCTCAGCAGTCGCATAAACGAATAATTCGAGCAATCCGACCCGAGTCGAGTTCTTCGACTACCCTCGGAGTTGCAAAGGAATTATACGCGAGTTATCGTATCGAGCCAGTCGGTACACGACCGAGCTCGGTAATCAGAATTCATTTAAATTGGAATAGACTCGAGGTTCTTCGAGTGCTTCCGGGGAAACGATCCCATAATCCAGGTGCGGGAAGAAACCCTGAGTGGAATCAATCGTTTCCCCAGGGATAGAGTGCTAAGCTCATCCCAATTTATAGGTGCGAGGTTCTTCGCGCTTTTCTTAGGGCACGACTCCATAATCCAGGTGTGGGAAGAAACCCTGAGTGGAATCATCGTGCCCTAGAGGATCGAGGTTCAAACTCCTTCCTCCAATTGACTGTCAAAAACGGCTTCGAACCCACCATACAGGGGTGAAGAGTACCCTGGAGTGGATTTGCCGTCTTCTAGTCGAAGCGGGACACATTTTTAAACCCCAGCTATCGGCGAAAGCTAGGACACGACCCAAAAATCGCCAGGGAGTACGGTCCCTGCGCGTAGGACGGAGACTCCGACAAGCAACGTGGTCTCAGACTAACCGTAAGTCGCCCTAAGGGCGCCGTTGACAAGCCTGCACCACACAGTGCCCGTACGCACTTACGAAGGCGGGGAAGGGCCGGGGACCGGCTGAATGGTTGGAGCCTTGCAACCTCCCTCCGATCACCTTCTCCTGCGACAGTCATAAATTACAGTCATAAATCGCAGTCAGAAATTGCAGTCGTGAAATTAGACGAGCAGAAATCTCGTACACGACAATAATAAGCAAGCGATTCCCGATTTAACGGGAACGCTCACACATACAGTCCACTAGCTTAGCTGCGCATCGCGGCGGCTGAGATCCCCGATCCTGGGTGCGACAAGCACAGACCAGACGAGCGCGGAAGAAAGTAAGACACACAGCGTGACTCACGTTCACAGGTATTTAACGCCTATTCGTGTCTCTTTCTGTTACAGGTTTACCAAACAGGATTAACTGCAGCGGCGTCTGGCCGGGCAGACAATTCGTATTACATAATTTCTGTTTCCAAAAGTTTACCAATAAACGGCTTAGTCGAGTCATTCGACTAAGCGAAAATTAAATTGAAAATCTGTATTCTTTTCCCGACGTTCCTTCCCTCACGACCCGGACCGCCGTTAGGCGAGGTTTTTTCAAACCTACTCCCCCTAACATGTATGGAATGCGTATTGCCTTTATAAACATAAAAGGAACGCAACCATATCCATGGCGAACTTTCAATTGCAGTTGATAAAACAAATATGCAATAAATATCATAAAGATTACATCAATTAACGAGTAAGAAAAAATGATAATCCGATGAGATTGACAGAGAGACATTTTCCGTCATTGTTTGTGCCAAAAAGAAGGAACCTGAGCCGACGGTGCGTTGTTTGCAGCAAAAATGATAAAAGATCGGAATCAAGATACGAATGCAAAGAATGCAATGTTGGTTTATGTATAAATCAGTGTTTTAAAATATGTCACATCCAATTATATTATTAGCCGTTATACTTATAATCATATATTAATTAAAAATATGTAGACAGTAATTGTTATATTTATAATTTTGTATATAATTTTGTATATACTTCTGTATTTAATTTTGTATATATTTCTGTACCGAATTTTGTATAGATTTTACTTATAATTAATAGAATTTTATATAAATAATTTTTAATATTGAAGCAACAACCAACACTTGCTGGAAAAAACATTGTTTTATTAAGCACAGTTCTTATTTAACGCTTACGAAAATGTTCATAGAAAGGTAGACTGACAGTGTGTTATACGATACCTTTCGGCCGAATCAAGACACTTTGTTATAAGCACATTTTCGGCGCGGCACCTCGTTCAGCGGGTATCATGACGGACAGAACGCCCGTACCGAAAGGGTTAAATCATTCCTATGTTCTCTTTTCTATTCTTAGGTAAATCATGTTGATTTTTTCGGGTTTTTACTTTTATCTCACAATACTATCACTGTACAAGCAACATACTCGGCTACATTTCATTTATTTCTGTATTTGTATTTGTTGTCTACTAGCCCAGCAAATTAGTGCAAATACACTTACTTTTACCCTTTTATTTTACTTTTCTACACATTTTATATTTATACTTATTTTATTTATTTATTTATTTTTATTTTACATTACCCTTGTATGGGCCTGCCGAGGTTTTTTCGGTTCGGTTTTTTTCGTTTCGTTTCCGGATTATATTACATTATAAAGCAGCAGCGGAAATATTATAAGGCTCATCCGCAGCCTGGACTTAAAGAAAAGAATTAAGTAAGCAGCGAGGTGCCCACCCTTGCCTGCTTCACACGGTTTTGCCTGGCTCCAGGGAAACCGCTGGAACGCGCAGGGCAATGGTTGGACCGGCAGCGATTAGCGGACCGGGGTACTCTAAACAGGGCGGGGACTCGACAACGGACACGAACAGGTACACAACAGACAAGTACATTCACCCTAGCTCCGGGCACGGTCACACACACACAGTAAGACACACATTCTCACATGCAGCACACGCCGGTTAAGGGGGAATAGCACATACGGATACATAACACGCAGATAAGGGGTAAAATGAGGAGATAGGGGCGGGTGAGTGGTTACACACAATCCACCAGACGGGGCCTGGCCATCCCAACTGGCACTGCTGGCCACTACAAAATAAATGGATATGAACACGGACAAGAGGATTCTGGTTACCGGATCAGAGGATTTCGGACCCTTAGATCCCGGCCTGACGGTTGGCGAGTGAGAAGGCCGCCGCAGGTCGTCATCATGCGACTTCTCTGTGCACCTGGTGGACACCGGGCCAGGGCACAAGATTATGCATCCGGGAAAGGGGAAGGGAAGGGAAAAGGCGCGGGAGTTGGGAAAGGGGGGGAAATTGCGACCAGGAGGGTACGGTTCCTGCGCTGGGACTGCCTCTGGAATGCGATACGGATTCGGAGGTTTTCCGGACCCCGAGCGCGGACAGGGTTATCCCCAGAACGGGGAAAGAGAAGGGGAAACCGGTGAGGGCTAGGAGCCCCGGGTCCCAGATACTGGCCCCCCTTGAGGGGATTGAGCTTTTAGAGGCCTTCGCACGGGCCCCAAAAATTAAGAGAACGCCGCCGGGACTCAAGCCGAAGACGGAAGGGTTCCTGGTGGTGTCTTCGGACTCGGGGGTCGAGGGAAATGCCAGCGGAGGACATCCAAGGGGAAAAGGATGTGCGAAAGGGCTTTTTTTTTTTTTTTCTTTCGTGGGGAAAATCTTCGAAAGACTCCCTCCCACCTCTTTGGGGAGAGGCGGGAGGGGTGTGTGGGATTCCCCGCGCCCATTATAAAGGGCGCGGGACCAACCCACAAAAAAACCCACCGTGACCCAACCCCACGATTTAGGAGGATACCGGGAATCGCTCGAAGCATACTTCCGGTACCCTCCCCGTGCCCGCGCTTTGCGCCCACCCGCGGGGGACAAACGGCCCCCCGGCAATCGCCCTGTCTCATAGCGGCAGGACGAGGCCACTTCGTTCTGCCGCCATCCGTCCCGGGGCCGCGTCTAGTGGCGGCTGCGAGCCCCAACTCGCAACCGCCCGCGACCCCGTTTCTACCCCGCGGCGGCCGGCAGCTAATGGCCGCACCATGCCACCGAGGGTGCCGCTCCGTGTGCCGGACCCGGACAGGGGGCACTGCCACCCCTTCCGGTCCGACCCTACGCCGCCTGGCGGAGGTGGCTCCTATCAGACCCCCTCCCAGCCTGGGTCATGCGCCACGCCGAGGGGGCCGCCCGCGTCGCCTGACGCCCAGGCGACGCTCTCTCGCCACCAAACGAGCGCGAGCCTCAGCGCGCCGCTAAACCTCGCGCTCCCTTAAAGCTCGCGGTCTCCTTCTGCAACATTACGATTTCGCAGAAAGAGGCCACGGCCCTCCACTTCTCCTCGCTGCCGAGCATGGCGCGTACCATGCCCGGCAGCGAGACATCCCGCCCGATGACGCCGACCAGGACACGGCGCTCCCCCTCCCACGCAGTGCAGTCCTCGAGGGTATGTTCCGCCGTGTCCTGCTTAGCGTCACAATGGCAGCAACGCGCCGTCGGCTCCTTCCCTATCCGGCACAGGTATCTCCAGAAGCTGCCATGCCCCGAAAACACCTGTGCCATCTGGTAGGTGAGGCTTCCATGGCCCCTGTCCAGCCACTCACATAGGAGTGGCCGAACAGCCCCGACTGTCCGGTGCCCCGCGGTAGGCAGAGCCAACTGCTCTTGCCACGCGTGCACCACGGACTGCCGGGCCTGGCGCTTCCACTCGCCCCAAGCAGGTTCCTGCACACCCGGGACCGCCTCACCCCGCGCGTCGGTCGACGCGGTGACGATACATCAGCGCGTGCGACCGCGCGAGGAGATCCATGGGCGGCATCCCCTCGCCGCCTCATGTGACACGGTCCGGTACCCGCGGACGACCCTTAGAGCCATCCGCCTCTGCACCCGACCCCGACGGCCACCGACTGAACCATTGCCACATAGAGGCGGCGAACTCGGCCCGCCGGGCCCCCCAGGTTGGGCAGAATCCGGCCCAAAGCCCCGACCATCCTCTCCAGCGGGACGACCAGGCAGCGGAAATGCTCCTCGAAGCGCCAGTGGCTATCGAGGATCAGCCCCAGATACCTCATCTGGGGCTTCACCTCGATATTAGCGTCACCCACCCGGATCAGAGGGGGTGGCAGATCCTGCCGAGGTGAATGGAACGCTATCACCTCGGTCTTATTGACCGCCACCGTCATCCCCATCCCTCTGATCCGGCCGACGACGCGTTACGCCCCCTCCTCCGCGAGACTCTTGGCCCTCCCCCAGTGCGCCCCGACAGCCAGCACCAGTGTGTCATCTGCGTAACACACGGCGCTGACGCCGTCGCGAAGGTCGGCCCGCGACACTGCGTCGTACGCGATGTTCCACAGGAGTGGCCCGGGGACCGACCCCTGCGGAACACCGCAGTACACCTCCCTCCGTAAATGTCCATCCCGGCACGGATACTCGATCCACCTGCCGCGGAGATAATCCCCGATGACCGCCCCCAGACAAGGGGGGACCTGATGATATTCGAGCACCTCCTTATCTCCTCCCAGGGCAGGGTGTTAAAGGCGTTGGCAATATCCAAGGATATTGCCAAAGCCACCCCTCCCCGGGAGACGGCCGACCCCGAGAGGGCCCTGACACGACCTATCTCGTCGATGGTCGATCGACCCTCCCGGAAACCGTACTGGCAGTCGGCCAGGCCGGGGGCACCCCGCGCCAGGTGCTCGACGAGGCTGGCAGCAATCACCCGCTTGAAAAGCTTGCCCACCTCGTCGAGGAGACAGATGGGCCGGTATGCGGTGGGAGACTCCGCGGGCCGACCGTCCTTCCGGAGGAGGACCATCCTCGCCACCTTCCAACTGGGGGGGAATCGCCCGTCCCTCAGGCATCGGTCGAACAACCGCCTGAGGTCGGCCCCAAGGACGCCCTGGGTCAAGACCCAATCCCGGCCGGGCACACCATCTGGACCCGGGGCCGTGTTACGCGCCCCGAGCCGTCTGATGGCCGCGCCCTGTACGCCCTTGAATGAAGGGGACAGCCCAGTGCCGATTATGAGGCGGAAAGGACCAGAATCTGGGAGGGCACTCTGCAAACATGGCAGCAGCTTTGGGTCACCTATGGGTGTTGTGTTTTGGTCTTTGGATATGTTTTTGTTGTTTCGTTTCGTTTGTATTTATCTTTTGTTATTTTATTTATTTATTTATTTATTCTTTTATTGTTTTATTTTATTCACTTTTACTTATTTATTTATTTATTTATATTTATAGTTATATTTATTGTATTTATATAGCTAGTTTTTTATTTTTATTTACATTTATTTATTTAAATTTAAAATAAATTTATTTATATATATATATATTTATTTATTTATTTATATTTATATTTATATTTATATTTATTTCGGTATTTATATTTTTTGTATATGTTTTATTTGTCTATTTATTTCATTTTTGTACTTACTTTTTTATCTACTTATCTATTTAATTATTTATTTACTTATATTTATTTGCCCTATACGCTTATTTTACTGTTACTTTTAGTCCTACTTTTATTTTCTACTTATACTTTTACTTTTTACACTTATTGAATCCCATCTGACATCCTTCGGTTTGAAATGGCTTCCATTATTAATAAGGAGGAAATTCACACTGTGCTACCCGACACTTCAGTTTATTTTACTATGTGGCATAACATTTTCCTTCTTATCTTATTTACCTAGCTAGCTATCTACATATCGACCCATTCACATGTAGTTATCGATTTTATTATTTATTTCTATACCCTACTTATTTAATTATCTATTTATACAGCTTTTGATCGGTTTTTTACCTATGGAGCTATTACATTTCATCCGGTCGCCGGAAATTTGTTCAACCGAAGTATCAGCTATCTACCATTTACTATCTATTTTTATTCACTATGGTTTTCATTCTTTTTTCTCTTCTTATACCTGGTTATTTTGCTGTACTGTATTTTTACTATTATTTTATTAGTATTATTTTATCCTTTACACAACTGACCTGATGCACGGATCGGAGGGTTTTTTAAACCTCGAATTTCTGCCACTGTTTTTTCGATTAGATACTGGTGTCGAATATGGACACCAGGGCGGCGAAATAGGCGGGTTTTGCTTTTACCAACGGTGAGTAAGTGTACCGACTGCGGAAGGTAAGTGTACCGACGGCTGGTGGTGCACCGTCAGCTGGTAGCCGAGACAATGGGCAGCACTGGGGAAGGGTAAGTACCCGCAGAGAATCCCGGCCAACGGCCGGTACGCTACCGCTCCCACGAGTGTCGCCTACCGTCGGTCAGTAACCACCGGTGGGTGGAAACGGTCGGGGGAATTGGCTAGTAGCAAAATTCCCGCCGCCGATATATTACCCGGCGGAGGTGCCAGTTTCAATAGTTAGCTTTCCTTTTCCTTTTCCTTTCCTTATCTTAGCTTATTACATTTTATTTTATTTCATTTCTGGCTTTTCTTTTTCATTTCATGCTATTTATTTTAGTTCATTTCATTTTATTTTGGCCTATTTTATTTTATTTCATTTTCATTTATTTTCTTTATCTACTTTACTTTTATGTAGTTATTTAAAAATACTCCATATTGTATATTTCATACATCATATTTTAACATTTTAATGTATATATGTCTTATTTTATTATATATATATATATATATATATATATATATATATATATATATATATTGTTGCGACGGACTGAAGATGCATCGTTGCGGCAACGTGAAGACTGTTCCGCAACGATGTGAAACCTGCTCCTCCGAACGAGCGGAAGCGAGAGCCCGTTCCTTCCGGTTGCCAGAGGAACCGGCAACGATTCGAAAGATCAGAACTACGTGAGATCTCATAGAGAGCTGACGTATTAGAATTGTGCACTGTACGAATAAAGCTTGTTCTTGTTAGTTGGTTTACGTTCTCAGTTCTACGTTAATCTGTTCCGTGTTAATATGAGTTGTGCGCGAAACACCTCGTCCCGGCGCAACAGTGGTGTCAGAAGTGGGATGGAGACTCGTTCTGCTGCCGGGGCGGAGGCTCAGTCGTCGCTGGAGTCGCTTCTGGAGGGGTTGCAGCGGAATATCGCCACCCAGTTCCAGGAGCAGCAGCGGATGTTCGTGGAGGAACGCGAGCGAGCTGAGGAGCGGCGTATGACGGAGAGGGCTGCTGCTTCGGTCAGGGATGCCGCGGTCGAGGAGAGGATTGGAGCCGTGGAGGGCCAGTATCAGGTCCTGTCCTCGAATGTCGCGCGAATTCTCGACCGGCTTTCGGGAGCTCCGGTCCGCGAAAGGGAGCGCGAGCCTGTATCTTCTATCGGGCCTGCGGGCCTTTCGGTTTCGCAGCCAGCTCCTCAGAGTGTGGAGAGGGGAATCAGAGTGTTTCCGATTTGGGCTACACTCTGAAGCCCTCCATGTATGATGGGAAATCTTGTTGGGAGGAGTATAAAATTCAATTTGAAACGGTCGCTGAGGCAAATCGTTGGGATGGACCAAGGAAGGCTTTGGCCTTGGTCTCATCATCTTAGCTGGAGGGGCCGGCTCGAAGCATTTTGACGACTCTCCCCGTTGAGAAACGGTTTAGTTATGACGCGTTGATTTCGGCCTTGGAATTCCGTTTTGGAATGAGAAATTTGGCTAATTTAAACTATGTCATGTTTCAAAATTATAAACAACGGAGAGGGGAGTCCATCTCCGATTTGGCGGCGGAAATTGAGAGGTTAGCGCAGGCCGCGTTTGGGGATTGCCCAGTCGAAGTTAGGGACAAGCTCGCGGCCTCTCAGTTCATTGCCGCGCTAGCCAATGAGGAGATGAAGCGGACGTTGCGACTCGGCGGTTTCGTCTCATTACGAGCCGCAGTTGTGAGAGCTCTTGAGATCGAAGCCGTCGAGGCGGTGTCGACGCCGTTCATTCGACCCGAACGGTATCTCAAGCCTTTCCTTTTTCGGAGGGGGAGTCCCGTAAAAGAAGATTCGGAGAAGGAAGACCAGTGGAGAAGGAGGGAGGTAGCAGGAGGTCTGTGGAGTGTTGGTGTTGCAAGGAGTCAGGACATATGCAGCGTGACTGCCCCAAGAGGAGCGTGAAGAAGGGAAACCTGAAGAAGTCGGCGTAGAGGGGAGACTCCGGCTTCGTTTTCTTTTACCCCGTAGTGAGGAAGGCAAATTTGTCTGAAGATTCTGTTAGCGTCGAGGGAATCGTCGAGGGAAGGAGGTGCCATTTCGTCATCGACACGGGCTCATGCGTGAACTTGATGAAGTTTCATAAGAATGACAAAACTTGCGCGGCGGGGGTACAGGAAAACGTTAACATTTGCTCAGTTTCCGGTGAGAAGTTACCAATTCTCGGAAAGCGACGTTTTCCTATATCTATTGGGAGCCTTGAAACTGAGGAGGATTTCCTTTTAATCGACATGGTTGAGGAGTGCATATTGGGAACGAACTTCCTCCGTAAACATTCCTGCCAATTGGATTTCATTTTGCAAAACTACGGATCAGAGGACATCAAGATATGGATTTGAGGAGGAATCATCTTGAAGACCGAGTTCTGCCGCTTGCGGAAGCGAAGAGTGAAGCTTCTACTCCGGGATTTCTTCAAGATCTGTACGGACGTTGCTCGCTTGATCTTTCCGGAACGGCAGAAGACTGCATTCCGGGATTGTTGGAGTGAGTTTCAAGACGTTTTCGCCAGGGATCCCGATCAAGTGGGAAGTTGTGATGTCGTCCAGCACAGAATTGACACCGGGGATAATCGCCCGATCAAACAACCACCACGTCGTCTGCCCCTGCATCGCCGTGGAGAAGTCGAAGAACTACTGGCAAAAATGGAAAGGCAGGGAGTCATTGAGAAATCGAGAAGTCCGTGGTCTTCGCCGATTGTGCTTGTGAAGAAGAAGGATGGAAGTACCCGATTCTGTGTGGACTATCGTCGTCTTAACGACGTATCAAGGAAAGACTCCTATCCGCTTCCCAGGATTGAGGACACGTTGGATGCCCTGGCTGGTGCGACATGGTTTTCGACAATAGATTTGCAAAGCGGTTACTGGCAAATTGCAGTACATGAAGAGGATAAGGAGAAGACTGCATTTTGTGTTGGTGCCGGACTTTGGCAATTCAAGGTAATGCCGTTTGGACTATGCAATGCTCCTGCTACCTTCGAACGTCTTATGGATACAGTGTTGGCGGATTTGAATTGGAAAATCTGTCTGGTATACCTGGACGATGTGATAATTTTTGGAAGGAGTTTTGAAGAGGAGATTGGAAATTTGAGAAGAGTTTTCACCCGCCTGCGCAAGGCGAGATTGGTCATGAGCCCGAAGAAATGTAATTTCTTTTGCCGAGAGGTTAAATACCTCGGTCACTTGGTCTCTGAGCGGGGCGTCAGAACGGACCCCGAAAAAGATAGCGGCGGTACGAGACTGGCCGGTTCCCAAGAATCAGACGGAGCTGCGAAGTTTCCTGGGACTTTGCACTTACTACAGGAAATTCGTTCGAAACTTTTCAGCAATTGTAAAGCCCTTGTATCGCTTGACGGAGAGTAAGGTTCCTTTTCAATGGACAGAAGAATGCCAGGGGGGTTTCGAAGACTTGAAGACGCATCTTGCGAAGTCCCCTGTTTTGGCTTACCCTTACCTAACGCGGATTTCATCCTGGACACTGACGCTTCAAACAATGCAATTGGAGCAGTCCTTTCTCAGTTTCTGGATGGCCAGGAGAAGGTGATTGCGTATTTCTCGAAGGTGCTGGGAAAGGCGGAAAGAAATTATTGCGTGACAAGGAGGGAGCTGTTAGCTATCGTGAAATCCATAGAGCATTTCCACCATTACCTCTATGGCCGGAAGTTCTTGGTGAGGACGGATCATGCTTCTTTGAGGTGGCTCCTCTCTTTAAGAATCCTGAGGGACAGACTGCAAGATGGATAGAGCGTCTTCAACAGTACGACTTCGAGATTAAACACCGTGAGGGAAAGAACCACGGGAATGCAGACAGCCTTTCTAGAAGACCATGTGAAGTTCTGAATTGCAAGCGCTGTTTTCGTCTGGAGCAAGGTCGCGAAGAGGAGCATCTTGTCTTCAGAACCATCTGTATATCTGCGAAGACGGAAGATTGGATTAAGGCCCAGGAAGAGGACGAGGATCTGCAATTTATTCGGCAGTCGAAGATTGAAGAGAATAAACCCACTTGGCAAGAGGTTTCAGCACTTTCCCCTGAAGCGAAGTACTTCTGGAAGTCCTGGGATTCATTGGAGATACATCATGGTTTATTGTTCCGGAGGTGGAAATCTGCTGGCGGAGAGGAGGCCAGTCGGCTATTGGTGGTACCGAAGAGTAAGATTACCGAAGCCCTCCAGGAATGCCATGATACGCCTTCTGGAGGTCACTTCGGGGTGAGGAAAACTTTGGCGAAAATTCGACAACGCTTCTTTTGGCCGAACCACCGAAGGGATGTGGAGGATTGGTGTCGCCGGTGCCATAGCTGTTCCGCGAGGAAAGGACCTGCGGAGAAGGGAAGAGGAACCATGAAGGTTTATAACGTAGGAGCACCTTTGAAAGGATAGCGCTCGACGTTGTTGGTCCCCTGCCGAGGTCTTCCGCTGGGAACAGATTTGCGCTGGTTGTGATGGATTATTTTTCGAAGTGGCCAGAGGTGATTCCACTTCCTAACCAGCGAGCGACAACAATTTCCACAGCGTTGCTGAAGGAAGTGATAAGCCGACACGGAGTTCCGCTCGAGCTGCACTCCGATCAGGGTCGGAGTTTTGATTCAAGCATCTTCAAGGAGCTAATGAAGATACTTGGAATCAAGAAGACGAGGACAACTCCATTACACCCTCAGTCGGACGGGCTCGTAGAGCGGATGATAATAAACCTGGTGCGATATCTGTCTCAGTTTGTTGCAGAACACCAAAAGGACTGGGACGAATGGATTCCAACGTTCTTCCTGGCTTATCGTTCTTCGCAACATGAAGTGACACAGAATACGCCGTCGATGGTCCTCACGGGACGGGAGCTGCGCCTTCCTCTGGATCTTCTAAGGAGCTGTTTCTTCTAAGGGGAAAGAAGAAGATGGTTACATCGAGAAAACCAGAAAAGAATAGAAGAAGTTCATAAATTCGTTCGACAGCGGATGCGAATTTGTTCGGAGAGAACGAAGTCGTGGTATGATTCGTTCTCGAGATCAATTTCCTTTGTTCCTGGAGAGAAGGTGTGGTTGTACAATCCTCGAAGAACGAAGGGAAGATGCCCGAAGCTTCAGTACGACTGGGAGGGACCTACGAGGTAAAAATCGGCTTAATGAGTTGATTTATCGAATAGCTCGTTCACCGAAGTCCAAACCGAGGAATCGACATGTGAATCGACTCGCTCGGTACGATTCACGGGAGGTTTCCTGTAAGGATACAGGGAGATGAGGACCGAGGAGGATGGCCGACATCTTCGCCCAAGAAGAGGACGTTTCGTCGCAGAAGGCTAGGTTGGGGTGTACTTGCTGGCGGCGGACAGCCTCTCTTCTTTGCGTGTCGCAAACGGTCGTGGAAGCGTAATCCTCACCGGGAGGGTTACCCCACAGCCGGGGCTCCATCCGGATGGGGTTCTGGTGGCCGGACTGCAAAGTCGTAGTATGTTCCGGACAACCATTTCATCGAGGAAATTCTCCTTGATGATTGGGGAACATCTCTAGGGGGGCTGTTCCGTTTAGTTGGGGGAACTCACATACGAGAAGACGTCAAGAAAGAAGCGCGCAAGTCGCAAGTATTCAAGGGGAAGGGCGAGGAGCAGTCGGGGTCTCTTCATTCTCGCAGAGGAATTTTGGAAGTTGCACCGGCGTCTTGCTCAAGGTGTTTGAGTGGTTTTCCTTGAGACGGAGGACGAATGTCAAGGCGCTAACTGTCTGGTAAAGGCCCCTCAGGTAAACGTTCGATCTATTCGTTTATTTACTTTACAGACAGAGGTGTTTTAAACTCGAGGGAGATTTGGAGGTTGGAGGCACACACTGAAGTTGCCTGTCCGAGCTGAATCTGCCGCGGTCGGGACGTCCGCGTTTTGAAGAGGGGGAGCAGTGTTGCGACGGACTGAAGATGCATCGTTGCGGCAACGTGAAGACTGTTCCGCAACGATGTGAAACCTGCTCCTCCGAACGAGCGGAAGCGAGAGCCTGTTCCTTCCGGTTGCCAGAGGAACCGGCAACGATTCGAAAGATCAGAACTACGTGAGATCTCATAGAGAGCTGACGTATTAGAATTGTGCACTGTACGAATAAAGCTTGTTCTTGTTAGTTGGTTTACGTTCTCAGTTCTACGTTAATCTGTTCCGTGTTAATATGAGTTGTGCGCGAAACACCTCGTCCCGGCGCAACAATATATATATATATGTATATTATTACTATTGTTAGAGCACTCAGGGGCTCTAACGGTGTGGTTCCGGTCGAGGGAGAAGATAGGGTAGAGAAATTGTTACAAGTTTTCAAATAACTTTTTTATTACAAAAATAGATAAACCAAAAAATACAAATTACAAAAACTAAAGGAAAAAAAAACAAATGGGACGTCGGCTCTTAGATTTCGGCCGCGTCTCCTCCTTCCCTTTTCTTTCTAAGGTCTTCTGTAACAAAAATTATACAAAATGTATAATTATTTTGCGGACAAGTCACCGATTACGCGCTCGTCAGCTGATTGTCTCGCGCTCCAGCGACAGTCTGGTGTGGTTGGAGGGGAGAGCTAACTGGCAATTCAGCGCAATAGCTAGTGGACTGTATTATTTTGCTTTGGTCGGGGATAGCCGTTTTTTACGATATCACCGACGCGCACAACCGGGTAGACGAGGTTTTCCTCTGATCTACCGGGTTCGCTTCGCAATGCCACGGACGGGAAACCAAATGGAGGTTGTAAGGCTCCAAATGGCTATATCCCGCGAGCATCGCTCACCGTGCGGGTGACGTTCGAATGCCACCCACGCAAGAGGACGTCTCGTCCAGGTACGGGTACCTCGTCGGCGGCTCCTCAGGAACGGCCTGCGGCCTACCCACCCAGCTGCCTCGACAGCGATTCCTTACCTTGCAGGAATCGTCCGGCAGCCCGCCGTGGTCCCTCGTCGGCGGTTCCCTTCACGAGGAGCCTGGCCTGCGGCTCGCCGAATTAGGACGACGTCCTTTGCAATTCCTAACCACCCTACGGTCACAGCCCAGTGTGGTCGACTCACATCTGGTAGTGGGTGTAGCGGTGGAAGGCCGGTGCATCGAACCCCTTTGCTCCAGCGGTCGCTTGTGCTCTACCTTGTCACCTCACGACTGGGTCACTGGAGCGGGTTCTCTAAAGCCAGGTGCACGGTGAGCACCGCGAAGTGATACCAATATCTGGGTATCCAACTTCCGGTTGCTCCTACGCCGTATAGCTCACACGGGTCGATGAAACCACAACTCCACCGGTCGGTGCACTCTATGTGGTACACCTAACGGGCGATTCGAGTGGGTTCCTCGATCCTTCGAACGGCGAACCACCACCAGGAGATAACCAGTATGTCGGTATCTCCGTTACAGTGGCTCAAACCGTATTCAATAGGAAGAGACTCAAAGTGATTAACACCGAATCCCTAACGTCGCAGTCGCGGCAACGAAATGCAACGTTCAATCACAATCCTGCGTCTACGATCGTGTCACGCGCGGCGTGTACAGCGATCGCTTCAACAACAGGCAGATTGTCCTTTTATTCGGGAAAATCTCAAGTCGCTATGACGAGATTTTCCTGAATAAATAAATGTCCGCAAACTTGATCCGATTACGAGGAGAGAGATCGTCTCATTCTCCTCGGAGCTTCGTACGAAAAATGGGCGAGATCGTTACAAGATCTGCTCCTGATCGCCGACGGCTCACGAATGATCCGTAACGATCTGCAAGCATCGACGGCCACGGCTGGGCTCCGTCGCGCAAGCGCATTCGCGTAGCGACGCATCGCGCTGCTGGGCCCGGGCGGCTACGCGCCGCATAGCCACGACGCGGCGCTGCCGCGTCTCGGCTGTCGATCTCGATTCGATAAATCGATTCTTCTCTCTCTCGCGGCGCTAACAACACGATTTCTGGAATTTATTCTCCGAATCCAGAATTCCAGTGAAGCTGGCTAGCAAAAACACGTAAATGGCCGCGGTATACTGAACTGACGAAGAAAAATTTCTCCGTCAGCAGAACCTTCCAGAATTACGCGAATTCATGATAAATACGGGCATCGCGGCCGAGTTTTTACATCTCGGACTCAGACGATATTTAAACAGCATGTAACTTGGGCCTCCAAGGATAAAAGTCTCGACACGTGTTGAATGTAATATAATATCTGTGGAAGCGCTGAATATTTTATTCTAAAACTACCATTTTTTTTTTTTTTTTTTCCATAATGCTTTTGTTCAATCTTAACATCGCAGCATATCGCGCGATTGCATGTAACTTGGGCCTCCAAGGATAAAAGTCTCGACACGTGTTGAATGTAATATAATATCATGGAAAGAATTATGCGATATCAGCAGAAACTGCATAGAACCATGTTGGCATGCAATGCATTTGAGGGAGGGGAGAGACACCGAAAGAGTTAGGCAGAGATACCAAATCGCTGTGCTGGTATAAAAGCACGCTTTAAACTGCATAAGGCCTCAAATAGTTACAACGTGTTGCATTGAAAAAAGGATATTACATTTACATTTACATTTACATTTACATTTACATTCCATTTACATTCCATTTACAATCATGGAACACTTCGCACAAGTAGAACGCCACTTGTTGGATCAATCCGACCGATTGATTTCGCAGGAAGAGTACCTCGCGTGGGAAGAACGGTGCAACGAGTGTATCGAATCTTTGGAAGAACACAGCCGCGTGAAACGCCCGCGATTATCGATCGGTGTTCGACAATCGTTGGTTGCTCGAATCGCGCGACTCGAAGGATTGAAACATTTGGTGCGCAGACGTTTCGCGCGTGAAGGTGCCGGACATTCGAGTACGGGACTTTTGTGGCGTGAAATACACACTGCGTTCGATACTCGCGTATTAACAGGTGTCATCCTAAATTCGAATTATATCGAACCGCGCAACTTCCTCCAGGATGCAGAGATCATTGTGCTGGAGCATGTTCGGGACACCTTGAGGAAACATCGAAACCTCAGAGTGAACACGGTGTTCAACGGCGAATTTGTGGCATGTGACAAGCATGCTTGTAAAAGCATCAACACCCAAAACTGTGAACTCTTCCACACATCCGATCTGCAGGAGTGGTACCAGCGATGCGTCGTCGAATCCACCCTGGCATCGCTGGAAGAGTTCCAGAAACGCGACAGCGGATGGGCATTGGCGAGAATCATGAATCTGACCGTCAATGTCAATAAGTATAATCCACTCCGCGCGGGGTGTCACTTCAAGTTGCCGCGAGAAATCATGCTGAAGAGGGCAACAATAAGCATACAATCCTCGGACAACGCATGTTTCGCGTGGGCAGTTGTCGCAGCTCTTCATCCAGCAACAAAATATCCTGAACGTCCAGGTTCATACCCGCAGTATACGTCGATCCTAAATCTCCAGGGCATTGAGTTCCCAATGTCTCTGGGGTATATTGGGAAGTTTGAACGGCTGAACGACATCTCCGTCAATGTCTACAGCTTCGAGGAGAAGATGAAGAAGGGGCCAACAGTCTTCCCGCTGCACCTCACCAGCCAGAAGAGGGATAGACATGTAAACTTGCTTTACACGCCGAATCAAGAGCACGGCGATGTAGGGCACTTTGCATGCATTAAGGACTTGTCCAGGCTGGTGGGCATGCAGCTGAGCAGGCACAAAGCCAAGAAATTCATCTGCGATCGGTATGTATAAAAAAATTTATGAAATGTTTAAAAAATGTTGAAATATATGTGAAATTAAATAAATTTTTTGGGGGTTTACAGATGCATGCACTACTTCGGATCTACCGAGAAGTTGGAGGACGGTAAATGATAACAAGATCGATTACGTGCACTGGGACGATCCCAACGAGCTGGTGGATCGACTCCGTTTGTTGGAAGCGTCGCGTCAGGCGGGTAACAACTCGCATGGCCATGAAATTCTATCGATTATCGAGGAACTCCGCGAGGTAGGCCTCATTATAAATTAAACCGCGCACCGATGATGTGCACTGTATGCGTTGAGATGCCGATCAATAAATTTGGAGTATCGCTCGAGAAGAGCGGAGCAGCTGGAATGGACTATTACAAATGGAGCGGTTTGCTTCGAAATTATATGCGAGACAATGCTCTTTGCGTGGCAGGTGCCGACTTTGATGCAAAATCACGCAAGATACGACGCGTAGCTCAGCCGACAGTTGACAGCGATGCCGTTAATAAACTATATGTGGAAAAGAGCATTAAACTTTTGAGAGAGCAGCATGAAGAATTGGAGAGGAAGCTGGTCATGTTTCAGAGAGATATGTTGACGTTGCAAAACAGCGTTCAAGAGATATCACGCGCATTGAATCCGCAGCGACAATGCGAAGGAAAATCATGCGAGACGGTTGAACTTGACCAGAATTTCCTCGAGCCGATGGGGAGCACATAATATATGTACACGATAATTATCGCATCATTCGTGTCAAAGACATCTCTGCGATCAAACATGCAACCAATATCGAAATCCGAGAGTAATGAAAGCCATAGTCTCAAGAAGCGACAACTTGTTGAGGAATTGCATGCTCCAGCTCGAAGACATTTCCCGCGGAGACACGTCATAGTGCATGGATACGATGATCTGTGGCAAGCTGACTTTGTAGAAATGCGTCCATACTCGCGATTCAACCGAGGTCATCACTATATACTCACGGTCATCGATGTGCTGAGCAAGTATGCATGGGCGGTACCGCTCAAGACTAAAGGTGGTGCTGAGGTGACTGTAATAGTAGGATGCCTGCGTATGTGTGCAAGGAGTGTGCGTGTAAGAAGACGGGGCAGTCGACGAGGCTCCCCCTGCTGGGACGTGGCTGTAAGCCTTAGATATAAAGGGAAGTATTGTATCTTTATGTTGAATAAACTATCTTAAGCACAAACGAACATTACATGGTGTCAGAAGTGAAGAACATTAAATTAAATTAAAAAAAAGAATTGCGAGAAGGTCTCGTTAATCGTGGGAAAGGAAGTAAAGTGGTAACATAACCTAAAATATTCAAAGACCACGTGGTAACGATGGATAATTTTAAGCCTCCAGTGGGACTGGATTTGAAGGATAATGCAGCAAATAATTTAAAGAACCTCAAACAAAGGTTTGAAATATTTGTAACAGCTATTAGCGAGAAAGAAATAAAGGAAACTCGCAGAGTGGCAATGCTGTTGAATTGCATTGGAGAAGATGCGTTAGATGTGTTTAATACATTTGGACTGCTGGCAGAAAGTCTCACAACTAAATCCATATTTGAGAAGTTTGAAGAATATGTGAAGCCTAGAGTGAATATAATAATAGAGAGACATAAATTTCACACAAGGCGTCAACAGGTGAATGAACCATTCGACAGTTTCCTTACTGATCTGAGAAAACTGGGGAAGAGTTGTGAATTTGGAGACCAAGAAGAATCACTCATACGTGACAGAATAGTGATAGCGGTGAGTGATGAGGGTCTACAACAACGTCTCTTAAGAGATCCAAATTTAACATTAATAAAAGCAATAGAAAGCTGTAGAGCGGCGGAAATGAGTAAATACAACAAAAGTCATTGAAGCTTGAAACAGTGGCACCAGACGTAGTTAACGTAGATGCTGTTAAAAGGCAGAATACAGAAAAAAGTAAATACAGATATAAAGAAAGTCATCAAAAGAAGCCGTTCAATCAAGATAGGGAGATAATTAAAACTAAGAGTAAAACGGGTAAAGAAACCATTGAACGACTTAAACGTGTATTTAGCATGTATGGGATTCCTAGCGAGATAAGATGTGACAATATGCCGTTTAATAGCTGGGATTCTCGACAGTTTGCTAAGGAATGGGGCTTTGAAATTATAACATCTAGTCCATTATATCCAAAATCAAATGGTCTAGCGGAAAAAGCCGTAGGTATAGCTAAAGCGTTATTAAAAAGAGTGAGGAAGAAGGAGATGATATAAACAATGCCTTATTAGAATATAGAAATATGCCAGTAGCGGGATTAAGCGTGTCACCAGCGGAACTTTTGATGTCGAGAAAACTGCGTACTAAACTGCCAATGGTGAAAAAGTTACTAAAACCAAAGATTCGTACTGTAATTCAGGCGCTAAGAGATAAGCAGCGAGTAAAAAATGTATTATGATCGCGGTGCAAAAGAGAGAAAGGAGTTTAAGATAGGGGATACGGTAGTGGTAAGAAATAAGACTGAATGGGAACCGGCGGTGATAACGGAAATATGCAAAAAACCGAGATCGTACTTTTTAAGAAATAAAAGGGGCAATACAATTAGGCGTAATTCGTATCATATTAAAAAGTCTGTAAACTGCGCAAGTGATGTCACCGACATTAATATTGAAGACGAGATAACTCTGTGCGAGGAGAAAGACAAAAAAGATATAAGCGATAAAAATAATATTATTACTAGAAGCGGTAGAATTGTAAGAAGACCGGCGTACTTTAACATTACCTAATATTAAAGCTAAGGAAGGGAGGTGTAATAGTAGGATGCCTGCGTATGTGTTCAAGGAGTGTGCGTGTAAGAAGACGGGGCAGTCGACGAGGCTCCCCTGCTGGGACGTGGCTGTAAGCCTTAGATATAAAGTGAAGTATTGTATCTTTATGTTGAATAAACTATCTTAAGCACAAACGAACATTACAGTGACTAAAGCGTTTGCAAAGATATTTAGAGATCGACATCCGAAAAATTTGCAAACCGATCAAGGAAAAGAATTTTACAACGTTGATGTGCAGAAACTCATGACAAAGCATGGCATTAATCATTAGTCGACGTCTTCGGTGATGAAGGCCTCCGTCGTAGAACATTTCAATCGAACTTTGAAGAACAATATGTGGAAACTGTTTACGCTCAATGGAACCTATAAATGGGCTGATGCACTACCGCGTCTACCTGCAGAGTATAACGCACGAAAACATAGAACCATCGGAATGCGTCCTTGCGATGTTACCCCTGCGATCGCCGATAAGCTGCTAGCTACAGTATACAGCAACATAAAGATCGCTGCTCCAGCGAGATTCAAATTGGGCGAGTTTGTGCGCGTGAGCAAATTTAAAACCATCTTCGATAAAGGCTATACACCGAATTGGACAACGGAGGTGTTTAAAATAGCCAAAGTACAGGCAACTAATCCCGCGAAGTATCTGCTCCTCGATTCCTTTGGAAAACCTGTTGCCGGAGGATTCTACGAACATGAGCTGCAACGCGTCACAGATCCTGATGTGCATCTAGTGGAAAAAGTGTTGCGTAGAAAGGGGATAAGGTGTATGTCAAGTGGTTGGGCTTTGATAAATCACACAATTCTTGGATAAATAAAAATAATGTATTGTAAAATAATACATGGTTCAATAAAATACAATGATGCATATACATATACATGAGTGGCGACTTTTATTTTACACATTAATCCCACTATTTATATGAATGAGTTAATAAATACTAATTTCTATACATTTGCGGACAATTTGTAAACAATTTTATATTATACAATAAATTGCACTATTTATAATAAATACAATAATAATAATAATTTCTATTTTACAACGGTATATTATAATGTCCCCAGGGCAGAATGTCGGTCGAATCGGGTACGATATATCGCTTGTCGTCATACGGACTTAGAGCGATTTTGGATTCCGAAATGGTGTACACTTTGTGCAATTTAGACCGTATGCATGATTGTCTGCGAACCATTTCGATCTCTTTGCGCAAACACTGCGCGTAGTCGACGAAAGTTATCGTTCTGGCTATGACGTTGGTCTTGACGCCTTTCGCCTTCTTCGTATCTTTTGCCGTCTACGCGAAGTGCATACATTTTCGCTCTAAGACCTATGAATTCAGTCATTATCGCACCGTTATTTTCATCCTTCATCAGCCCCGGAAACTTCTTATTTACGCGTGGCATATTATATGGATTGTCGGTAGGATAATCGCTTGTGTCGAATCTATCGATATTGTGCTTCATAGACTCGTAGATATCGTCGCACCGAATGTGATAAATAAGACTGTCAGTGTCGGTGTATAGAATTTTACAATTTTGCCCGTGTTTAGGAGACATGTACTCGTGGTGAAATTCATACAAACAAAGTTTTGATATGTCCAGTTTTCGCAATTCAACAGCTACTAAATTTTCCGAAAACACACTTCTGCTGTGGAAATTCGGTTTTGCGATCATTGCCTCCGCGCCATATCGCCCTTCCCAATGTGTCACAAGTTTTACATCCACATGGTTTCGTACATTTTCCATAGTTTTACCGAATAATGCGTTGTTCATCAATTTGTACAAATTCTTTTCAAAGTCGTTTGTCGCGCTTGTTCTAAATCGTGTGTTGAGTTCGATGTAATCGCGAAACCAGGGAGATTGAGCGAATTGAAGCACGCGGTGTATCTTTGTAATACGAAGACCGTGACGCGTGCACTGCTGCAGATTGCGATAATGGATTATGTAACGCTGCTTATCGTATACCGTCGCGAGTAACTTGTCCTGCCTGCTGCCAGGTGGTTTGGCACGCGTCGGACAGAACGGCAGATCTGCATGAGCATCGTGCAGACGTTGCGGATATTCCAGATCTACCTCGAGAATGTATCCCGTGGGCGAATCGACATCGATTGAAGATACGTCAAAATTTACAACATCTTCGACCCATTGAAATTTAGCGTATGTTAGAGGCTGACACATTGCCCATCCATACAAATTGTTCACGTCAAAGTACATCAAGTACGATGACTCTTCCGATGCGTCGTAAGATGACATGTACTTGTTATTGGCATGTGCGTATCTTCCGGAACATTGACTTAAGCCCCCGCGTATACCGCGTTCGATAAACATGACCATATCGATGTCTGTGAGCAATTCGAATGTAATTTTGGTATGTTTTAGCATTGCATCCCATGTGAAACCAGGTAGAGTATAGTAATGCGCTGAATCTAATCCGTAGCTCTTGATACAACTTTCGCGAAAATTTTCAAAAATATCTGCCAATAACAAGACATCAGTTTTCAAATACAAATCGCTGTATTCGCCCAAGGTTCTAATCTCGAAACGCTGCCAGACTGTCTCGGCGTGTGCGTAATCGGTCTCTGATACAGTCTCGCCCGTTAACGAACTGTAGAATGACTCGCGCGGTGGTAAGCATGGATCCTGCAGCTTGTTCGCGCAATCAAGGTATTCATATGGAAAGACACCCTTTCGCGTCAATAAATTGAAATCTTCAGTGGATAATGTTCCAAATTGGGATCGCAAAATTTTTAATTGATCTGTGTTAAGAAAAGATGCTAATTTGTCGAGACTGGTATTTAGAAATTTGTATGAATCGATGAATCGTAATTTAATATAATTTTGCGAGTCTGATTCATCCGTATCTTTCAACATGTTTTGTGAAAGAAATATATTTTTCTTTAGTTATAGGTAATACATCAATGTGACCTTCGAAAGCGGTAGCTATTTCCTCGATAATGAAATGCGAATCATAGCCGGATAAATTATGGAAAACTATGTGGATGTAAAACACATTTTTATAATTTAAATTGCACTCCGAATGTGCTGGGCCTCTGAACCGTCCGGACAGATGGCAATGATCGCGAACTCGTACATCGCTAGCCTTGAATGATTCTTCGCAAATATGACAATGTGCTGCATTGCGAAATGTCGTCAACTGTTCGGGAGTTAAATCCAGCATGGGAACATTACTGGTAAGAATAGGTTTGGCAAAGTTTGCAAAATTTTTAAGTTCGTCGACGAACCATGAAACACAATCTGTGTCGCGGCGACATCGATACATCGACAGTGATGTATCATATGAACAATGCATATAATATGCAATGCTGTGTACATTGTGGTGTTGATATGTATGTAATTTATTATCACCCGCTTGGTTGTCCAACGTTTTTGCGATGATGCACTCCACATCTGCATATACCACGAAAGGGAGCCGCTCCTTCCTATCGTGGTTGCTGAAATGGAGCAGATTGTCGCCTTCGCTGGGCAGCAGAATGGCGCAGTTGTTTATCTGCCCGCAGTCCAGCGAATGCACCTCCAACTTCTCGGTAGATCCGAAGTAGTGCATGCATCTGTAAACCCCAAAAAAAATTTATTTAATTTCACATATATTTCAACATTTTTTAAACATTTCATAAATTTTTTTTATACATACCTGTTAGAATATGGAGGGCTCAAATATTAATTTGAGAACCTCGTCTAACGGGTGTCCGGATTACGAAGGAGTAGGACGTAGGAAAAGTAAATCGTTTCTTTTATTTGTATTTTCGCGTCGTCGATTGTCGACGACGCCGTTTATTTGAAAAGAAGAATAGAACAAAACGAAAAAGAAACTTGTTAATAATTCAAAGAACATAAAATAAAAATCAGAACGAAAATTAGAACAAAAAGAGAATTGTAGGGCGTTTGCCGATATTAAAATTTGAATTAATCGCCTCTTCTTCTGGGGGATCTTCGGCTGGCGTCTGTCTTCTCTGTAAGAAAAAGTACGGTACTTGGTGTAAACTCACGGTAACGTTAGTAACGATTTCCGTCTCGTTCTTCGCCGCGTTACGCGCTCTACTAGCTGTGCTTGTCGCACTCAGGAGCGGGGGATTCTCTGCCGCTGCGTTACGCGGCGAAACAGGTGGACTGTATTTCTTACCGTGTGTGCGTTCCTTTACGGGAAACAGCTGATTGCAGTCCTACAAGGAAGACGAGATTATACCCGATGCTCTATACTGCGTATCGACTGGCGTATTTTCGAAATACCGTCGTCAGATGGAGATGGAGGTTGTAAGGCTCCAAATGTTGTCGAATCCTCGGTACCACGTGGTCCTCGTAATCCGTCCTTGTACGGTGTGGAAGGTAACCTTGTCTGCGTGCGTTCACAACGACTTACAGTCTTAGCGTACGTTTTTCCCACTGTTGCTCTTGAGCGGAAATAACACACGTTGGCGTATTCCAGAAACGCAAGGTCGCGTTGGACACGTGATTTTAATTCTAGCACCGACTTTAGCAGTACTGCACGGAATACACGACTTTGGTAATTCCAGGTGGGAAGGCGTTAAGTCGACCCCAAGTTCTCGCACTGCACCTTCTTCACCACGTCAACTGGTCGAAAGAACGACAAGCTTTAACATTCGTTCTATATGAGATCATGGAGGAGCGGGTCATGCCCATCAGAAACGTTCGGAAATAACCCACGAGATTCCTCGTTAGAAACGGAAGTGTCGTTGGTTTCCGATGGTATCCCAATCCGAATTTAGGTACCTGCACTTCTTTGCGTTTCCGACTCTTTTCACTCCAGTTAAACGTTAGCTTGAAATTCTGCGTAGTTTGGTCGATCGCGGATGTTTCGAAGAAATCCGTATGCGTTACCGGATCGGACCCAATCCGTTCTCGCACTGCACCTTCTTCACCGGACGTTCTTAACTGGCTCGAAAGAACGACAAGCTTTATACATATTCGTTCTAATTAAACGGAGGCGCGTAATCGCGGTCGTGTCGATCGACCAGAGAAAATCTCAGGTACTCAATTAACAAAATTTCCAAATCAAGAGTGAGGGCTCGTCTTATTATTTGTAGGTGGTCAAATCCTGATAGCCCGGAGAGCGATTTCCGACTGGCGGCGCTGTAGCCGAGTTTATCCTTGTCTATCTTTCGATTGTCCGCGATTTCCTTGTCTATATTACCGGCGTTGTCGAAACGTTAGCTTGAAATTCTGCGTAGTTTGGTCGATCGCGTGATGTTGCCTCCCGAAGAAATCCGTAATAAACGAGGCGTCCTCCTTTGTACCCGGTCTTGTTTACGGAAATGACCTCCAGGACTTACATTTGCAGCGCCGAACATTCTCGAGTATGTTACATAAGCAGAAAAACAATACCGGGTGACGAATAATATTCTACTATTCTTACACGTCGAATTAACGCGATATTTAAACAATACCGATCGCAGATGAATTTCTTGGCTTTGTGCCTGCTCAGCTGCATGCCCACCAGCCTGGACAAGTCCTTAATGCATGCAAAGTGCCCTACATCGCCGTGCTCTTGATTCGGCGTGTAAAGCAAGTTTACATGTCAATCCCTCTTCTGGCTGGTGAGGTGCAGCGGGAAGACTGTTGGCCCCTTCTTCATCTTCTCCTCGAAGCTGTAGACATTGACGGAGATGTCGTTCAGCCGTTCAAACTTCCCAATATACCCCAGAGACATTGGGAACTCAATGCCCTGGAGATTTAGGATCGACGTATACTGCGGGTATGAACCTGGACGTTCAGGATATTTTGTTGCTGGATGAAGAGCTGCGACAACTGCCCACGCGAAACATGCGTTGTCCGGAGGATTGTATGCTTATTGTTGCCCTCTTCAGCATGATTTCTCGCGGCAACTTGAAGTGACACCCGCGCGGAGTGGATTATACTTA
>JASGYR010000104.1:0-52477 GCA_030068185.1 Colletes collaris | reverse complement strand
AAACGAAAGGTAATGATACAGCCGATGCCAGAAAAACTCATAATAAACGTGCTTTTTCAATCACCGTTCGTTAGGTAAATCCAATTAGAGATAATCTCTTACTTATTGGCATAGCGCACATGATTGAGTTAGAATGTGGAGGGCTCAAACACTGATCAGAACCTGGTCGATTTGGGTCCGGATCACGAGGGAATAGGAGGACGGAAAAGCAATTCTCATGCGTTATTTAGATTTTCACAGTTAATGGGAAAGTTCGACGACGTCATAAAGATATCGGCCCTTTAAATTTGATTACAATGCCCGGCGACGCGTGGATCCGCCCGGCCGTCAGTCTGGCGGCTGCTCGTGTCACGCTGTTCTGAAACCAAAAGTGATTGAACTATGTGTAAATATTCGGCAACGTGAGTCACGATTTTCCGTCCCCGTTTTACTGTACACGCGCTCCTTGATTATGCCTGGTCGCGCTCAGGAGCGGAATTCCAGCCGCCGCGTTACGCGGCTATGTTTAGTGGAATGAAGAAAGTGCGTTCCCTTAACCCGGGAAACCTTTTATTGGTGGTGCCTTAAAGACGAGATTCAACCTCGTTTCTTCCTCGACCGCAGCATTTGACCGTCGCAGGAGAGGGCAACGGGTGGAGGTTGTAAGGGCTGCAAAATCTGCACCCGCTCCTCGGCCCTTTACCACCTTATAAAAAGCGTACGGGCACACGGTGTGATGATGGTGTGCCAACGGCGCCCTTGGGTCGACTTCACGATTGGGCCGGAATAATTCACGTAGTTTAATGAATTTAACGTCCTACGCGGCGTGATCGTACTAGACCGGCGATCTTTGGAGGTGCATAGGGGAGTAGGTTTGAAATAACGTCGCCTACCGGTGGTCCGGTTCGTGAGGGTAGGAACGTAGTGAAAAGCAATATTGATTTCCACTTTACCTTTCGCTCAGTCAGAATGGACTTCCGGATCTAAGCCGGCGATATGTAACGTCGACAACAGCGATTACGTATTTTGGTCTGCCTGTCCAGACGCCGCTGCAGCTAATCCCGTTTGCAAACCTGCAACAGAAAGAGACACGAACAGGCGTTAAATACCAGTGAACGTGAATCAGCGCTGGTGTGTCTTACTTTCTTCCGCGCTCGTCTGGTCTGCGCTTGTCGCACCCAGGAGCGGGGATATCAAGCTACGATGCGGAAGCTGTTGAGTGGATCAGTAGGTGTGCAGAGTACGCTCCCGTTAAACCGGGAATCGCTTGCTTATTATTGCCGTGTACGAGATTTCCTGCTCGTCTAATTTCGCGATCGCAATTTAACTGTACTTTAAGACTCTGATGGCGACTGTCGCAGGAAAAGGTGATCGGAGTGGAGCGGCTGTAAGTCTCCAACCTTTCGTGCCGGTCCTCGGCCCTTCACCGCCTTCGTAAGTGCGTACGGGCACTGTGTAGTGCAGGCTTCGTCAACGGCGCCCTTAGGTCGACTTTACGGTCGTGCTCGATGACCACGTTACTGCGATCGGATGTTCCGTCCTACGTAATAGGGGCCGTACTCTGGAGATGTTTGGACGTGAACTCACTTTTCGCAAATAGCTGGGGTTTAAAAAGTGTCCCGCTTCGACTGGAAGATTTAAATCGGTCATCATAGGTAATATTCATTCCTGTATGGTGGGTTCGAAGTCGTTTCTGACAGCCAATTGGAGTAGAAGGATTTTGAATCTCGATCCTCTAGTAGCACGATGATTCCACTCTGTGGCTTCTTCCCCACACCTGGATTGGTGGAGTCGTGCACTAAGCAAGGCGCAGGAAACCTCGCAGCTATAAATTGGGACGAGCTTTGCCCTCTATCCATGGGGAAACGATTGAGTCCACTCAGGCTTCTTCCCCACACCTGTTTATGGATCGATTCCCCGGAAGCACTCGAATTACTTCAAGTCTATTCCGAATTAAATAAGTCTGTTTGCAGGGCCTGCTGTCGGGCACCAGACTGGCCTGACATGATGCTCGTGGGAGAATTCTTTTACAACTCCGAGGGTAGTTGAAGAACTGAGACTCGGATCAAGTTGCTCAGACATTCGTTTATTCGACGAAGCTGAGCGTGTTCGGATACCGAAGTGCTCGTAAGTGCGGCTGAGGGGCGAGAAACGGATCGAGCATACGAGCTGCCAAAGTGAGCGCGTGAGTAGGGAGAGTCTTCCGTCACGCGGCGCTGTCGCCGCGTCTCTCGTCCGGTCTCTGTCTCATTATATAGTTTTCGCACCTTCGAAACTCAGGCGTTTAAAACCGCTTGTTTCAAAATCTGTTTGAAAGTTAATACACTGTTCGGTGGTGGATTCTTGGTGGCGAAAACCTCGAGCACCAGGTTTTCTGTCCCCTAATATTTTGAATAGCGGACGCGTCGCGACCTGGTAATCTTCCTGGTCGGTCGCGTAACCGGAAAGAAACCTGGTAACGAATTGTTTCGGATTTAAATTAAACTGGTATTGAATAGGCGTGTAAACATATGTATTCCCGATTAAGGTCGTAAGTTGGGAGTTAAAGCATCCCACACTTCGATTCTAGAAGGGTGGGTAATAAACCCAGGCATTTTATACACCCCTGGATTGTGGGTTCCAAACCGTTTGATAGAATAGTTAAGAGAGGTACGAGAGTCAACCTCGATTTCATGTAAACACGACCCCTCACTGCAGCGATCCGTGTTCTCTTTACTTTTTGATTTTTTTCATGACCGTGCGGGTCGTAGCCACTGCTGAATACCTCGGACACGATCTCTGATTGCCAGGACAATGAGTCTGTATTCAGGCTTGAGGTGGATCGTACCCACTGCTGAAATCGAAATCTCGATGGAATTCAGGCAGAGATTTTACAGTCAACAGCCTTTCACCAATTGTACAAGTTCCGATCTGATCTTTTTAACAGGTAAGCGATTATGGAAGTATTAGACGGTACCGGATGGGTTCCTCATTCAGTGAGCACGAGACCTTCCTTGCGCTTCCGACTCTAATTTTAATTGAAATTAAATAATGTGTGGAAGTTAAGACGTTACCGGATGGATTGTTGATCTCGTTTTTTTCGTGTTAACTTCCGTACCACACGTTGGTAATTTCTCCGATAGTTCGAGTGGAGTTCTAGAACTTGTCGGCCGTTTTTGGAATTTAAGGGGGAGTGGGGTTCAGCGCCCATGTGCTCGCTACCGATTCCAGATTCAAAGTGACGATCCAGCACGGTTAGTCAAATTCGGAGGGGAGAATCTCCGACTAGCGGCGCTGTAGACGAATTTGAATTCGTCTTTGTCCAACTTATTATTGTCGTACCTTCTCTTTATACATGCGCCGAATGTTAGTTTCGAAATCGCTGTGTACTCTCGTCGATCGCGTGATGCTCTGAAGAAATCCGTATGTGACAGTGATGAGCCCTGTCAGAGTTTTGGTGTAAAGTGGGCACTGAGAGTCGAAATGTTCCCGAGTCGGTTACATACGCAGAAAAACAATACCGGGTGACGAATAATATTTTACTATCTTTATACGCATCGAATTAACGCTAGATATTTGAACAAGGATTATCGGTAATTGCGGCCGAGGATACTCGCTCTTCATTATGTAGCCTTTAAGCATACCGCCCTCTTGCGCGGTCAGTGCAATGAACTAGGAGCGTTTCTACCGAATGGCCGCGACTGGAGTGAGAGTAGGCGCATGCAAGCATCGAAATCCAATGCAAATTTACTTGGCAGTTGCTGGGGAGGGGGCCGCTGGTGTTTTTCCCCATCACCTGTAGGGAGTTGACCACTATTTCCAGGGCCTGAACGGGATCATGTGGCTCTCCGTTGCCCGGTTGGGGTTGGCGGGCCTTTTTTTTTTTTTTTTTGTGGGGAAAATCTTCGAAAGACTCCCTCCCACCTCTTTGAGGAGAGGCGGGAGGGGTGTGTGGGATTCCCCGCTCCCATTATAACGGTGGCGGACCCACCCAGTAAAAACGACACGGTGACCCTCTTCCGCACGATTTGGGAGGATAACGGGAAATCGTTTGAAGCATACTTCCGGTATCCTCCCTTGTGCCGAGGCTTAAAGCTCACCCGCGGGGAATATGAACGTGGTCCCTCTGGGGAATCGCTCATCATAGCGGCAAGATCGAGATCGTATCGTCCTGGTGCCGCCATCTCGTCCCGGGGTCAGGTCGAGTGGCGGCTGAGGAGCCTCACACCCGCAAACGGTTGGTGACCCTTTTCTACCCCCTCGGAGGCCGGGCAGTTTATGGCCGCACCAGGCCACCGGTGGTGCTGCTCGCGCGCCGGACCCGGATGAGTAGTGGCACCGCCACCCCATCTGGTCCGACCTTACGCCGCCTGGCGGGGAGGGGGTCTTTATCAGGACCCCCTCCCAGCCTGGGTCATGCGCCACGCCGAGGGGGAGTCGGCGTTGCCTGACGCCCAGGCGCGACGCCTCTTCGCCACCAGACGAGCGCGAGCTTCAGCACGCCGCCGACGCTCGCGTCTCTTCCGGCGGTCTCCTTCTGCAACATTACGATTTCGCAGTACTGGCCACGGCCCTCCACTTCTCCCCTCTCGCCGCCGAGTTGGCGCGCACCATGCCCGACAGCGAGACATCCTGCCCGGATGACGCCGGATCAGGACACGGCGTTCACCTTCCCATGCAGCGCATACCTCGAGGGTGCATGTTCCGCCGTGTCCTGCCCAGCGCTCACAACGGCAGCAACGCACCGTCGGCTCTTTCCCTATCCGGTACAGGTTTCTCCCGAAGCTGGGCATGCCCTTGAGTGAATCGACTTTGTGCCATCCTGCAGTGTGAGGCTTCCATGGCATCTGTCCAGCCACTCACATAGGAGTGGCCGAACAGCCCTGACTGTCCGGTGCCCCGCGGTAGGCAGAGCCAACCGTTCTTGCCACGCGTGCACCACGGACTGCCGGGCCTGGCGCTTCAACTCGCCCCAAGCAGGTTCCTGCACACCTGGGACCGCCCTCACCCCCGCGCGACGGTCGACGCGGTGACGATATGATCACTGCGTGCGACCGCACGAGGAGATCTTACGGGCGGCATCCCCTGCAAGAAACGGCCGCCGCCTCGGCGGATGCGGCACGGTCCGGTACCCGCGGACGACCCCCAGAGCCATCCGTTCTTCGCACCCGACGCAGCATAGTCACGCCGCGCCGGGAGGCCGCCAGGTCGTCCGCCCAGACGGGGGCCCGGGGAGGGACTCAAACGCCGACTGAACCAGGCAGCGCACATAGAGGCGGCGAACTCGCTTTCGCCGGGCCCCCAGGTTGGGCAGAATCTAGCCCAAAGACCCGACCATCCTCTGCAGCCGGGGGGACCAGCCAGGTGTGAAGCCGTCGCCGACGCGCCAGTGGTTATCGAGGATCAGCCCCAGATACTTCATCCAGGGCTTCACCTCGATATTAGCCTCACCCAGGCGGACGAGGGGTGGCGGATCCTGCCGAGGTGAATAGAACGCCATCACCTCGGTCTTATGGACCGCAATGCCGCCATCCCCATCCTTCTGATCCGGCCGAAGACGGGCAAGCTGCTCCCCTTTCTTCCGAGGAGACGCTTGGCCTTCCCAGTGTACCGTAGATAGCCAGCACCAGTGTGTCATCTGGCATAACACACACGAGGCGCTGACGCCGTCGTGGAGGTCGGCCCGCAACACTGCGTGTCGTACGCGATATTCCGCTGGAGTGGCCCTAGGACCGACCCCTGCGGAACACTTCAGGCCACCTCCCTCCGCATATGACCATCCCGGCTCGGATACTCGATCCACCCGCCGCGGAGATAATCGCTTATTATCACCTGCAGACAACTGAGACCCGATGATATTCGATACCTGCCTGTCTCCTCCCAGGTAGGGTGTTAAGGCGCTGGCAATATCCAAGGATATTGCCAAAGCCACTTCACTCTGAGACGGCCGACTCCGAGAGGGCCCTGACACGACTTATCGCGCCGCAGAGCGGTCATCGTGATCGACCTTCCTGGAAACCGTATTTCGGCAGTCGGCCAGGCCAAATATCCCGCGCCAGGTGCCCGACGAGTGCGGGCAGCAATGGCTTTTCCGCCCGAAGAGCTTGCCCACCTCGTCGTGGAGACAGATGGGCCGGTATGCGGAGGGGAGACTCCGCGGGCCGACCTCCTTCCGAGTGGAGGACCATCCTCGCCACCTTCCAACTGGGGGAATCGCCCGTCCCTCAGGCATCGGTCGAACAACCGCCTGGAGGTCAGCCCCAAGGACGCCCTGGGTCAAGACTAAACCCAAGCCGTTAATACCATCCGGACCTGCACGCGTTACGCGCCCCGGAAAGCCGTCTGATGGCCGTGGCGAAGCTCGGAGATTCTCATAGTTCGGCCAGTTCATCACCTCTGGGACTGCCGCCTCCGTTGGAGGACGTGGTCCCTCACCTGAATTGTAAATAGTATTGACCACGTCCTCCAGCAGCCAGGGTCAAGAGGCTCGAGACGGGGCGCCCACGGTGGAGCGTCTTCAGCACCACTCCTGTACGGGCGCTCGCAAGGATCGCCGCCGAGGGTCTGGCCCAGATCCTTCCGGCGCTCGGGTCTTGGCCTCGTTTTGATGGCGACCTGAAGGGCAACTCGCGCCATCCGGTATGCCTCATACAGGTGTCATCTGCCCTCGCTCGCGCCATAGGCCATCGTCCGGTCGTAGACGACGGCAAGTGCGCAGGCGCCTGGCGCCGGGCAGGATACTCGCGACCCGGGCAATTCCGCGATCGCGGCCGACCACCAGGTATATTTGTCGCCGTTGGCGAGTAGAAGCGCGCCCGACCCGGGCATCGACGCGCGTCGCAAAATGCTCAGACCAGTACCCCGAAAGGCAGCCTCCTCCTCCATGCTCGGCAACTCGGCCGCCACCAACAGGTCAAGTTGCAGCGAGGGCAGCCGCCATCAGGGCGTCCTTTGCCAGGCGCCGAAGCGCCCAGCGCAGGCGCGGTGGGGTGCCATCAGGGCGGCGATGCCGGGACGCAGCCCCGGCGGCAGAGACCTGGCATCCGGATATACCGGTGATCGGAGAGTGTCTCTGCCTCCGGGGCCACCTGCCAACCTCGGACACCATGCGGGCATGGCGTTGGGGGTCGCGAATCCAACATCCACGATAGGACTCTGTGCATATCGCCGGCACGCACGTGCGTGCTCCGACGTGCCCGGCGTAGTAACTGAAGGTCGAGCCCCGCTGCCCAGCTGCCCAGGATCCTGCCGCGCGAACGGTGGTCCTAGGGGATCTCAAGCAATGCACAGCGTTAAAGTCCCCAGGACGGCACCCGGCTGGTGTCGCGCAGTGCTACAGTAACGCATGCGGGGACCTCGGCCAAGGCAGTTCGAACGCGGCGTGACCGAAGGCAGGTGAGATGTAGCACCCCACCACAGCAGACTCCCCCTCAGTCCACGAGCGACGAAACCCCGACCGCGCTCCGTAGCCAGAGAAGGGCGGGGACCCGTCGTCACCTCCTTCATACCGTCGCCAATTGGTCCAAACCGTCGGCAGCGCCCATCTAATGCGGGGTGATCCGGCACGCGTGTACGGCTCGGCGGTTACCGCTGTGCCAAACTTCCACTACGCGAGGTGACTTTGGGACATCATGTCCAAAGCCGCGTGGCAGATGTTGAGATTGGCCTGGAGGAGGAAGCAATCGTCCACCCGCATCAGGACGCAGCCAGCGATCGCAAAGCTCGGAACCGTGCGGATCCCTTCTTCTTCCTTTCCGGGAGGGGGAGAGCTCTTTGCTCCTCACCCTGCGATCGGCCGGCCTCCCCATGTCCGCAACAGTAGCGGGTGGTGGGGGCCGCCGAATACTGGCTGCGCCGCGCGGTGGTCATTCGCCCCGGCAGCGGTAAGACTGACCGCGCTGCGGTCCACCGGCGAGGTGCACCACTGCTTAGATGGGATCGCAGCGTTTAGAGTACAGCGGTGACGATGAGCCGCGTGCGCGAGTATCTCCACTCGCACCAGAAACCCACCCCAACAGGTTACCCTCCCGGATCCCGCCACCTTCGGTAGGCGGAGAGGGGACATCAGGCCCAGCGTCTGACCCCAGGCTGGAAGGATGACCTGTGAACTTTCTCCGGCGCAGATCTCCCTCGGGGAACTGTGCCGCCCTCGGCTAGGGCACGGGACACCTCCTGCGCGGAGACCGAGTCATCCGCGACCAAACGCAGGAGAAACGTTTCCTGTGCGCTTTCAGGGCTGGGCGACTCTGACACTTCTGCCTGCCCAGCTGCTCCTGGAGCCCCTGGGCGAGCTGATCCGCCTTCTGACGTTGCCTTCTGGATCTCGTGGATCTCCAGCAGGAGACCCCGCCGTTGGCCCTCTTCGCCCTTTCACGGAAGCGGATGCCAAGCTCCTCCAGAGTTATATTATCCCCGTCGAGCTGCAATGCCCCTGCGTGAGCAAGGTCGCCCCCTGGAGGAACGGTCAGCGTCACTGCCGCTGTTTTAGGTGGGCGCCCTAAGTCACCGCATCTTCGCGGTCTTTCCTCATTTCCGCGGGCGGCGAGGTAGCAGGTCGCGGCTGCGAGGTACCTTCCTCGCCGCCCTCTTCGCCTTCCGCCCTACTTCACCTCGCCTCCAAGACACTTCTTGGGATGGTGCCGCAGAGGACGCGCACTCCGGGGCCGCGGGTAGAGACAGCCTTCAGGCCGCGACCCGCGGCACCGGGTCTGCCACGGTGGGTGGAGCCTTCCTCCCCACCTTTGCCTTCCCGCCTGGAACCAGACTTTGGGTCGGGGAGGCAATGTCGCTGTTGCTGACCGCACCTCCGTGGGAGGAGCTCCTCCCGGCGGTGGCCAGCTTATTATCCATCACGGGCCTCAGATCCTCTCGGAAGTTCGTCCCCTGATACGATGGGGAACTGTGCACGGGCGGAGGGTGTGATGGAAGGTCCCGGGCACCGCCGCCGCACTCGCTTTTTTCCACGACCGTGGGTCGTGGTGGTGGAGGCGGAGGAGGAGGGAGGATAGGAGAAATAGCAGCAACCCAGCGCGCCTCTGCCCTCATCCTCCCCGTCGCTCCTTCCTCCACCAGGAGCGGTGCAGAAGGGCATTTCGCCCGCTCAGCTCCTCGCGTCGCCTCTCCCATATTTTGCGCAGCGCCTCTCGGTGCGCCCAGCCGCGCTGCTTTTCTTCCCTTTATAGAGCAGGCTGCCGCAACCTTCTCGACTCCGCCCAGGGTTAGGAGATCTTTGCAGATACTTCCTCGGTTACCTCGTCCCTGAGGCAACTCACCATCACGAACGGGTTCATCGCTCGGTTGTCCACTCCGTCGACGGCCTGCCCCGTCCGCTTCCTCTGGCTGCCTAGGTTCTCTGGTGGAGGAGAAGGACGAGGCTGACGCAGTCTCATCAGTCCTCCTCCGCCTTCATTTAGCCAGGCCAGGCGCTGAGTGAGGCGGCGTGAGCGCCGACAGACTCCAGCCTCAACAGAATGTCTTCGTCCTCCCCAAATCGAAACAACCGCTGTCCCAACCCCGTTTTAATTTGTGAATCCATATAATTCCCACGCGCAGGTCGGAAACAAAGGTCCTACCTAATAGATTGCCACTGGGCAGCTCATTACTCTGGGGGTTCGGCAGGTGCCCCGGAGGTCATCGCTTGGGAGCTGGGCCTTCTCCCCAACCATGCACTCCCATCGCCGCGCACCATAGCCAGATTAGTGATGACGCGATTTTATAGAGTCGCCATACTGTTTTGCCCAGGCGGTTATTGCTGGCCCCGTTTCTCCTGCCGTCACGCATCATTCTACAAAACCAAAAAAGGAATTAGAATGGGTCGTCGAGCAGACGATGACCAACAGGAGGCTTACGGTGTGATTAGCTTCAGGAACCTCGGGGTCAAGTTACGCTCCGTACTGCGGCCGACGATTGCCGGACACAGCCCCGAGAGGGGGTTTGTAGGCCTCCGCTTGGCGCTTTCCCTCCCTCCGGCTTTCCGGCTTTTTTAGTCCGGTGTTCCGGGTGGTAGTTCCGGCAGTTTCTGGCGGCGGGTTGCGGAGTGGCGCCGAAGATGCCGCTGCCGCTTCTGGATTTGGGCCGGTCCGTCACCGGCTGCCCGGCTGATGCAGGCGCCGCCGGTGCTGGCGCGAGCCGCGTGAGTTGCAGCCGCCGGTGTAGCACAGTGCCGTCGCCGCTGGCGTCGGTGGGTTGTCTTCCGGTGGTCGCAGGAGCCTCGCCGTCCTGACCTTGTACTCACCGGAGGACGTAGCGCTCTCTGGGAACGAGGCACTTCCACCGGCGAGTGGTGGGATGTGCGCCGGCACGGCGATTACGCGCCTGCCCACTTGGAAGAGCAGGGGCTCCTGACCTCCCTTGCTGGTCGAGGGCACTGGCGGAGTCTCCTCGGCCTCTAATTTCGTGCCACTTGGGGCATACTTCTGCCAGCCTTCCCAATCGAGGATGCGCTACCGAATGCGCAGACATCGAGTCCCGGCGTGAGGATATCGGGTGCGCTTTCCGGGCGTCGCGGGGCTCAAAGGTGTACCGTCGCTCTGGCATGGTTGATCAGGAACTGATCTTTCCGGCGAAGAGTCGATCAAATTCGAGATTTAGGCGTTAGCGGAGTACACTGTCCCGTGCCCAAGCTGGCAATACTGGATAGGTTACCACCTACTTTCCGTTTTCGCAGACAGACGACAAGTGCCCGGTGAGAATCAACCGTTCTCACCTTCTCGAAATCCTTGTAGGCTGAACTTGGGAACGGTTTTGTTTAGATCACCTTGTTCGACTTCGGTGACCGCTGCCGAAGGTGACTCAAACTGAAAACTCCAGCCATCAGGCAGCTTAGAGGCCGCAAGCTCCAGGTGGGGGAGGGGAGTGACGTGGGAGTATGAGAGGCAGAGGCGCGCTGGAACAGCGCAACCTCCCTTCCTATCTCCTCCACTAATTATTCTCCACCACCACCAGCACGACCCAGCGGTGGCTCCAGGAGCAGCTGGGCGAGCGTGGGTGTCCGAGTTGTCTGGCCCACGAAGCGCACAGAGATGCGCATATGTGGTTGGACGATTCAGGTCACCGCGCAGGAGGTGTCCTGTGCCCTAGCGAGGGCGGGTGATTGCCCTTGAGGGAGACGGTGTGTTTCGGAGAAATCCGCAGGTCTCCTTCCGCCTGGGGTCGGCAGGTGGGCCCGGTGTCCCCTCTCTGCCGCCCGAAAGGAGACGAATCCGGAGGTTATTGGCAGGTGGGTTTCGGCGCGAGCGGAGATTACTCGCGCCAGCCCACTGTGTGCAGTGCGTCACCGCCGCCTCGAGTTGGGGCACGTGAGGCAGTGGTGCAATATCGCCGGTGATCCGGGGCAGCGGTCAGTGCAAGTACCGCTGCGGGCGAATGACCACCGGCGCGAGCCAGTGCTCCGGCTATCTCCCACACCGCCCGGCTATGTGCGGTCATCGAGGCCAGCCGATCACAGGGTGGGGAGCAAAGTGCTCTCCCCTCCTGGAAGGGGAAGAAGATGGGCACCACCTGGTTCAGGCACCGCGGTCGCAGCGCAGCGTATACAATGGAGTGTGGACGGTGCCACGGGGGACGGACAGCCGGGAGGAGGGCTGGGACGGCCGTTAAATAACGGCGCCCCAGCCACACCCTCCGCAGGCCAATCTCAACCACTGCCGTCCGGCACAGGACATGATGTCCCAAGTCCCTCGCGGTGGGGATTGTTGGTTCTGGCGGTCGCCGCCGAGCCGCAATTTTCGCGTGTCTGATCAAACACATATAGCGGGCGACGCGGACGGGTTTGGTGGCGACGGTATAGGGAGCGTGGTGACGGGCCCCGCGTTGTTCTCCATTCTGGAACGCGGTCGGGGTTTCGGTCGCCGTCGATTGTCAGGGAGAGTCGTCGCAGTGGTGTGCTACATCACGCCCCGCAGCGGTCACGCCGCGTACCAGCTCTACTTGGCCGAGGTCGCGGCATGCGCGTGCAGCGCTGCGAGGCCCGCCAGCGTTGGTGCTGGTCCTGGTGGGACTTTAACGCCAAGTCGGTGGTTTGCGAGTCCCCTAGGACCACCGTTCGCGGCGGGATCCCGGGCGACTGGGCGGCGGGGTTCGGCCTTCGGTTACCTGACCTGGGGGTCGGAGCACACGTGCGTGCAGGCGACATGGGGGTCTGCAATGTGGATGTGGGATTTCAACCCAGACCCCCAACGCCGTGCGCATGGTGTCGGGGTTGGCAGGTGGAAGCGTCCCGGGGCAGAGACACTCTCCGATCACAAGTGGTATATCCGGATGGAGGTCTCTGCCGCCGGGGCTGCATCCCGGCACCACCGCCCGGATGGCATCACCACCGCGCCGGGCTGGGCGCTTCGGCGCCTGGACAAGCGACGCCCTGATGGCAGCTGCTCCCTTTCGCTGCAATCCTGGCCGCAGGTGGCGTGGGCCGATGTTGAGCATGGAGGGGAGGCAGAGGCTGCCTGACTCGGGCAATTAGTCGCAAACATTTGCAGGACGCGTCGATTTCCCCGGGTCGGGCGCGCTTCTCCTCGTGCCGGGCGGTGTACTGGTGGTCGGGCCGTGATCGCGGAATTGCGGGGTCGCGAGTGTCCGCGTCCGACGCCAGTACGCCCGCGCGCGCCGTCGTTCACGTTGACCGGACGATGGCGTGGCGCGAGCGAGGCAGATGACCTGTATGAGGCATATCGGATGGCGCGGCTTGCTCTGCAGGTCACCATCAAACGGGCCAAGTCCCGGGCATGGAAGGGATCTCCTCCAGACGCTCGATGACGATCCTTGGGGCGCCCGTGGCCAGGGTGGTGCTGAAGAAGTTCCCGCCTGTGGGCGCTCTCCCGTCACCGAGGGTCTTGACTCTTTCGGCCGTCTGAAGGACGTGGGTCGATACTCTTTTCCCAACTCGGGTGAGGAAACCACGTCCCTCCAGCGAGTGGCAGTCCCGCAGGGGAAGTGGGCGGCCGAACTGGGGGCTCACCAGGAGGAGCTGACCGCGGCCATCAGGACGGCTCGGGGCGCGTAACACCGCCCCGGGTCCGGGATGGTGTGCCTCGGCCGGGTTTGGGTCTTGACTCAGGGCGTCCTTTGGGGCCGACCTCAGGCGGATGTTCGACCGATGCCCGAGGGTGGACGGGCGATTCCCCCAGTTGGAAGGTGGCGTGGATGTTCCTCCTCCGTAAGGAGGGTCAGGCCCGCGGGTGTCTCCGACATTCCGCATACCGGCCCATCTGTCTCCCCAGATCGAGGTGGGCAAGCTCTTCGAGCGGGTGATTGCTGCCCGCCTCGTCGAGCACCTGTCGCAGGGTGCCCCCGGCCTTTGTTTTTTTTTTTTTTTTTGTACGTGGGAAAATCTTCGAAAGTCTCCTCCCACCTCTTTGGGAGAGGCGTGGGAGGGTGTGGGGACTTCCCGCGCCCATTGGCGGTAACTGGCGCGGGACTCACCACTAAAAAACCCCACGGTGACCCTATAGCACGATTTGGGAGGATACTCGAGAATCGCTCTGTGCTACATACCGCAGCATCCTCCCCGTGCCCGCGCTATGCGCTCCACCCGCGGGGGGACAAACGGTCCCACCGGTAATCGCTCTGTCTCATAAAGCGGCAGGACGAGGCCACTTCGTCCTGCCGCCATCCGTCCCGGGGCCGCGCTCCAGTGGCGGCTGCGAGCCCTTAACTCGCAAACCGCCGGGCAGACCCCTTTCTACCCATCGGAGTGCCGGCAGCTCATGGCCGCACCAGCGCCACCGAGGGTGCCGCTGCGTGCGCCGGACCCGGACAGGAGGCACTGCCACCCCATCCGGTCCGACTCCTGCGCCAGCCTGGACGGGAGTGAGGGGCTCCTACCAGGTCCCCTCCCCGCCTGGGTCATGCGCCACGCCGAGGGGCCTGCCCGCGTCGCTTGAAGGACGCCCAGGCGACGCCTCTGTCGCTACCTCAAACGAGCGCGAGCCCTCAGCACGCCGCTGACGCTTCGCGTTCCTTTCCCGCGGTCTCCTTTCTGCAACAGATTGGCATTGATTCTTCGCAGCAGGAGGCTACGGCCCTCCACGCTTTCTCGCTGCCGAGCATGGCATCGCACTCATGCCCGGCAGCGAGACATCCCGCCCGGGATGACGCCGATCAGACACGGCGTTCACCCTCCCATGCAGCGCATTCTCGAGGGTATGTTCCGCCGTGTCCTGCTCAAGGTCTACAATGGCAGCAACGCGCCGTCGGTTCCTTCCCCTATCCCCGGCACAGGTATTCCCCGAAGCCGCCATGCTGCGCCGGGGAGTGCCGCCAGGTCGTCCGCCCATCGTGACGGTGGCCCCGTATAGGGTCACCGACTGAACCATTGCCTCAGTGCCCCCGGCCTGGCCGACTGCCAGCATTTACGGTTTCCGGGAGTGGTACCGATCGACCATCGACGCGGTAGGTCGTGTCAGGGCCTCTCACGGAGTCTGCCGTCTCCTCGGGGAGGCTGGCTTTGGCAATATCCTGGATATTGCCATCGCGCTTTAACACTCCTGCCCTGGAGAGGAGATAAGGACGCTCTGAATACCATCGGGTCCCCCTGCCTCTGCACGGTCATCGGGGATTACTCCGCGGCAGGGGTGGATCGAGTATCCGTACCGGGATGGACATATGCGGAAGCGAGGTGTACTGCGCAGGGTTCCGCAGTGGTCGGTCCTCGGACCACCTTGTGGGAAACATCGCGTACGACGCGGTGTTGCGGGCCGACCTCCCCGACGGCGCACCGGGCGCCGTGTGTTATGCCAGATGACACACTGGTGCTGGTCGTCGGGGCGCAATGTGGAGTGGCCAAGCGTCTCGCGGAGGAGGGGCGCAACGCGTTGTCGGCCGGATCAGAGGGATGGAGATGACGGTGGCGGTCCATAAGACTGAGGTGATAGCGTTCCATTCACCTCTCAGGTGATCCACCACCCTTTCTCTGATCCGCGTGGGTGAGGCTAATATCGAGGTGGAAGCCCCAGGATGACGTATCTGGGGCTGGATCCTCGATAGCCACTTTCGCGCTTCGAGGAGCATTTCCGCCGCCTGCCCCGCTGGGAGAGGATGGTCGGGGGCTTGAGCCGCGATTCTGCCCAATTCCTGGGCGGCCGGGCGGGCCAAGTTCGCCGCCTCTATGTGGCATTGGTTCAGTCGGCGGCCCCATACGGGCCCTGGTCTGGGCGGACGAGACCTGGCGGCCTCCCGGCGCAGCGCGTGACTATGCTGCGTCGGGTGCAGAGGCGTGATGGCTCGGTAAGGGTCGTCCGCGGGTACTGGACCGTGTCACATGCGAGGCGGCGACGGTTCTTGTGGAGTCGCCGCCCATGGATCTCCTCGCGCGGTCGCACGCAGATGGATGTATCGTCACCAAAGCGTCGACCGGTCAGCGCGGGGTGGGGCGGTCCCTGGTCAGGAACCTGCTTGGGGCGAGAGTTGAAGCGCCAGGCCCGGCAGTCCGTGGTGCACGCGTGGCAAGAGCGGTTGGCTCTGCTCTTACTGGCGGTAAGCACCGGACAGTCGGGTCACTGGTCGGCCATACCCTGTGTGAGTGGCTGGACAGGGGCCATGGAAGCCCGATTTTCACCGGATGGCACAGGTGTTTTCGGGGCATGGCAGCTTCGGGAGATACCCAGGCCGGATAGGGAAGGAGCACGACGGCGCGTTGCCGCCATTGTTTACGACGCTGAGCAGTGACACGGTGAACATACCTTGCGTAGATAGGCGCCAGCAGTGGGAGGCGAACGCCGTGTCTGGCGTCGGCGTCATCGAGTCGGGATGTCTCGCTGCCGGGCATGGTGCATGCGCCATGCCTCGGCAGCGAGGAGAGCGGAGGGTCGTCGCCTTTCTGCGAAATCGTGCAAATGTTGCAGAAGGAGACCGCGGGAAGGAGCGCGAGCGGTCAGCGACGCGCTGGAGGCTTCAAAGCGCTCGTTTGAGCAGATTGTGCAGAGAGAGCGTCGCCTGGGCGCTCAGGCGACGCGGGCGGCCCCTCATGTGGGAAAGTGTGCGTGCATGACTCCAGGCTGGGGGAGGGGTCAACTGATAGGGAGCCCCTCCCGCCAGGCGGCGGGCTACGGTCGGGACTACCGATGGGGGTGCGGGCAGTGCCCTCGTCCGGGTCCGGCGGTAACGGAGCGGCACCCTCGGTGGCATGGTGCGGCTATTAGCTGAATTTCTTACAGAAAAACTTTCTAAATTAGAAAAAAGAAATCTACAGGGACGACGGCTCTTTGTCTTTCTCGGCCGCGTCTCCTCCTTCCCTTTCTCTTTCTAAGGTCTTTCTGTAACAAAATTCATACAAGACGTATAATTATTTTGCGGACAAGTCACCGATTACGCGCTCGTCAGCTGATTGTCTTCGCGTTCCAGCTGACAGTCTGCAGTGTGCTTAGAGGAGAGCTAACTGGCACCCTGGCCGCAATAGCATTAGTGGAGTCTGTATTATTATTTTTGCTTTGGTCGGTGATAGTCGCTTTTTAGCGATATCACCGACTACACAACCGGGTAGACGAGGTTTTCTCTCTTCGATCTACTTTCGGGTTCGCTTTCGGCAGCGTAGCCACGTGACGGGAAACACAAATGAAGAGGCTGTAAGGCTCCAAATTGGCTATATCCCGCGAGCACGCTCAACCGTGCGGGTAACGTTCGAACGCCACCCACGCAAGAGTGACGTCTCGTCCAGGTACGGGTACCTCGTCGGCGGCTCCTCAGGAACGGCCTGCGGCCTACCCACGCAAAGTTGCCCTCCGACAGGCGATCTCGCTTTCCTTGAAGGAATCGCCCGGCAGCCTGCCGTGGTCCCTCGTCGGCGGTTCCCTTCACGAGGAACCGGCCTGCGGCTCGCCGAATTCAGGACGACGTCCTTTGCAATTGCCAACCACCTCTGCGGCTCACAGCCCTCCAGTGTGGGTCGACTCACATCTGTGCAGTGGGTGTATGGGTGGAAGGCCGGTGCTTCAAACCCCTTTGTTCCAGTGGTCGCTTGTGCTCAACCTTGTCACCTCACGACTGGGTTCAGCCGGCCGAGCGTGGTTCTCTAAAGCCTGGTGGACGGTGAGCTACCGCGAAGTGATACCAATATCTGGGGTATCCAACTTCCGGTTGTCTTTACGCCGTATAGCGTTTACACGGGTCGATGAAACCACAACTCCACCTCGGTCGGTGCACCTTATGTGGCACCAGACGGGCAGATTCGAGTGGGTTCCTCGATCCCTTCGAACGGCGAACCACCATCCAGGCGATAACCAGTATACCGGTATCTCCGTTACAGTAAAGGCTTCAAACCGTATTCAATAGGAAGAGACTCAAAGTGATTAACACTGACCCTAACGTCGCAGTCGCGGCAACGAACCGCAAACGTTCAACGGCAATCCTGCATGTCTACGATCGTGTCAATACGCGGCGCGCAGCAGCGATCGCTTCTAACAACAGGCAGATTGTCCTTATTCGAGAAAATCTCAAGTCGCTATGACGAGATTTTCCTGAATAAATGAATGTCCGCAAACTTGATTCAAGATTACGAGGAGAGATCGTCTCATTCTCCTCGGAGCTTCAGGTGTACGAATAATGGGAGAGATCGTCACAGGATCTGCTCCTGATCGCCGACGGCTCACGAATGATCCGTAACGGATCTAGCAAGCATCGACAGACCACGGCTGGGCTCCGCCGCGCAAGCGCAGAGTCGGCGTAGCGACGCATCACGCCGTTGGGCCTGGGCGGCTACGCGCCGCATAGCCACGACGCGGCGCTGCCGCGTTTCGGCTGTCGGCAAGATCTCGATTCAATAACATCGATTTTTCTCTCTCTTCTCGGCGCTAACAACATGATTTCTGGAATTTGTTCTCAGAATCGAGAATTGGTGAAGCTAGCCAGCAAAAACACGAAAAAAAGTGAAAATGCCGCTGTAGAGTACTAATGTGACGAAGAAAAATTCTCCGTCAGCAGAACCTTCTAGAATTACGCGAATTCATAATAGATACGGGCATCGCGTGGTCGAGATTTTACTGTCTCGGACTCACACGATATTGAGAATAAACAGCTTGAAAGATGTATTTTTTCAGGCATTCCTTCAAAGCGAAGCGAAAGTGAGAAGCTAAACTGGATCGTGGATACTCCCGGCCCACGTTTACAAGGATATTGACGGAAAGAGGAAGGGTATTCATGATGTGGTCGTCGTATCGCGTCAGGGAATACCTGAACATCACCAGATGTTTTAGCGAATGTCACGGCGTTCGGGCACCTAGCAAAGAATTGCAATGCGCCGGACCAACTGGTGCGAAAAATGGGCCTCCAAGGACCACTTTAAAAGAAAAATGTAAGGCTAAGGAGGTGAGAAACAAAGTGTATAAACTGCACACGGGCGAAGAGGAGGATACTAATCACCGGTGAAAGATAAGAATTGTCCCACAAGCATTTGTACGGTGGATGTGGTACGTGGTAAGACTGAAGATCAACTGAGCATGATGCATATCGCCCAAATCAATGCTCAGAGGTCGGCTGCAGCAGCAGCAAACATAGTAAGGTGAGACTCCAAAAGGATAGTATCGGACATAGTCTGCTCTACAAGAACCTTTACACTCTATGGTAACAAGGTTAAACAGTATTCCACAAGTGTTACTACAATCCAACCGGACACTGAATCTCCTTGGGTTTCGACAATATACAGGTCGTTAACATACAGGCGTTTAAAGTAAATGCAGAGAAAGAACGACACAACAATACAGTACATATACAATGCGGGCAAGTTAACTTATTTTTAGTAAATGTTTACTGTCAAAACTCACAGGAGATAGATCCAAATTTATAGAGACTGCAAAAACACAGGATAATCTTGAAAATGATAAGGTATTGATAACAAAGGATTCTGAATAATGCTCAGCCTGACACTCTGCAGTATATTCCAAACATACAGCACGGCAGGGAAGGAAAATGGAGTGATTTTATCCTCCAAAACAACCTGACCCTGCTTGGAACCAATGGAAACCAGATCTCGAACATTTTTTACACATAGAGGCGAATCGAAAAGCAGATTGACTCTGACACTAGTATCGAGGAGCGCCTAGCACCAGCATTTCGGACTGGAAAGTGACGCCTGACTGCAACGTCAGCGATCACAGTTTAATAACAATGAAAGGATATTACAAGTAGAGCCAATAATCTACTTTCTCTCCGCAGATAACGATCTTAGAAGAGGCGGATTGGGAGAGATTCAACGTGGTAAAGGCAAACGATCGACTTCACTTGACGCCCTTTCGCAAAGAATAGGCGCAGTGACTGCAGACATTGCAGCCGAAAGAAATTCCGCCAGAGTGTTGAGGAGACATTGAAGCGACATTGCAAGATTACACGAAAACCAGAAATCGACCTGCGCAGCGGGTCCCCTGGTGAACCCAAGAGTTTCTCGCAAACTTAAGGGGAGGGAAGTCAGCAGATCAGGAGAGCCAGAAGGGCAGCTCGCGAGAGCTAGATTAAGCTAAATAACGGGTACGCTGATGTGGAAACCCTTAAAGCTCACTACAGAGAGAGCCAGAAATCTTTACACAAAAAGATTAAGGAACAGAAGGCAAGTTGGTGATGGCAAGACACTTCTTGAAGTCCATACTGAAGGCAACAGAGATCCTTGGAGCTTAGTATATAAAATCCATCCGAGAAAAAGTAAATAGCGAGGAAACTTTTTCATCCTTGAGAATTTCAGACAGAAACTATACAATGACGTAGAAAGAAACAGATTGAAACCATCTTAGAGAAAGCGGTGCCAAGTGAGGGGAAAACTTCTGATGAACGTGCATTAATAGGCTAATAAATGAGGAAATGTCCTCATAGAGCAACCAAAACTCGAAAACGAAATCACTGGGAAGGAAGTATGGGATGCGGCCAAAAATGCAGAAACAAAAAGTGCCCCCTGGACTTGATGAAGCAAAGTCCCAGAAACAGTCACAAGATAATCACCCTCAAAGAGCACGTCCTAGTTAAGATCTTCAATAAGTGCCTCAAGGACTCGGTTTTTCCCAAGACTTGGAAGTCGGCACTGCTTAGATAATACTTAAGGGCGCGGTTGATAGGATCCGGCAAGTGTCAGCTCTACTAAGGTCCATTGCACTCCTCTTCATCCACATTGGCAAAATATTCGAGAGGATTATTGTAAATCAGCATCGATTTAAACGATAGAAGCAGGTGTGACTGAACACTCTGAATCAATCATTTCTGGGCTTTAAAAGCTGCAAATCAACCGAGGATATGCAGACCATCTGATTTAGAAATGGAGTAAAGGGTCGAACAAAAAGTATGTTGTCACACTTTTGTAGACAGATAGAAGGTGCGTTTGATAATTTGTGGTGGCTTCCGCTTGCATACAGCAGACAATAGTCGACGCGAATTGTAGCACCAACAATGGTCAGCCTTGTGAAGGAGCTACTTTAAAAGAAGGGACGTACAAGCAAGATCAAGGTACGAAAGGGCAACCACGCGTATGCGAAAAGGGTGTCCGCAAGGGTCAATTATTGGCCCTAAAGCCTGAAAGCGTTGGTGCATGCACGCCCTTTTGTAAACTCTACCTGACACCTTTCGATGCTGAAGAGCTCGAGGTGATAGCATACGCGGACGACTAAGGCAATATCCTTATAAAAGCGAATTATGCGCAATGGATTAGAAAACTTAGCTAGCAAAGAGGCTGCACGGAGAAGGTACTGCATGATTGACAAACTTCACAGGTTACAAATTTCAACTTCCTCAAGACCTGGGCTAACGTTGAATGCAAAGGAAAGTTGGGACTGAGGCAAGGCCCCAACTATAAGAGTAGCAATGGCGAAGGTGAGGTTTGTCTGATCAAACCAACATACCTAGGTAAGTAATCGTGGACAAGAAGATGTGTCTTCTTCTGCACCAATGTAGCAAACATGTAAGGTCAAACTCTCAAGGAATAGTAACAAACTAAAGAAAGCAACATTAACCAGAACATGGGGATAGAAATCTACATCTTGGACGTAAGTTATACAAAGCAGTCTTTCCTACCCATGAGCTCACTTCTACACAGTGTAAGGTATGGTATGACAGAGTGAACCATAAACACGTAAAGAGTAAACCTCGATGCTGTGCAACGAGTAATGTTACTCTTAATTTGACCAAAGCATTTTTGCAGGACTCACATCAACTGAAGCGATGCAGGTCATCAGTAGAAGTTTCTACTCCTCTAGATCTAGGAGGTTGTAGAGAGTTGGTATCATGTCTCAGGTCAGGGACGAAATATACGTGCCCCAATGGAACAATGATTCCTTTCAGCCAGTTGATAATCCAATGGCCAAGTAAATCTTAAGGAAGAGATAAAGAATTGACCAAACACTGTACGAAGAATGGTGCAGGATAGATGGAGACAAGAGCCACACGAGGCAGAGCAACATCTCTCTTTCATAGGACACGTCTCCTTCAAAGGGCAAAACCAATGGTTTTCTCCGGGCAGGGGAGTGCGTGTTCCTGATGACAGGGTACGGTCCTATCAACGGCAAATTCTCTTTGATAGAGGAGCTGTTGACGCGACCCTACACGCCCTTTGCATGTTATAGCCGCAGAGAAATTGTAGAACATATGATATACGAATGTCCGGTTATATCAACAACACCGGTACGCCGGACTTCTCGATAATAGTAATTGAACTCCCCCAGAGGCTGATTGCCTCAAGAGGGAAGAGTTCTACAAAATTTAACCAAACTGGCGAAAAAGGAATAATTCAAGCTGTTAGGGAAACGAGCGAGCATAATGAAAGCGGAAAGAGAGAAAAGGTCTCGCCTCCCCGCGGTTAGGGGACGGGAACGTCGGCTGTAACAGGCTTAGATTTGGGCTAAGAGATCTTGCAAGATTAGGCACTAGTAAAGACTAAAAAAAGCTTTTTAGAAGAAGCGAAATATATGTATCATATGCGGTATATGCTCAAATATATATATATATATATATATATATATATATATTAAAATGCAGAGAAAGCATAGTGTGATCATTGCCAAAGCGTGACTCTAGGCAGGTATGAGCAGAAGCTCGCATACTACACACACGAAGTGTCTATAATATATACATATATATATGTCTTTATCTTTTTTTCCGTATTTGAGCAGATATATATTCACGAATTTTCCTCTGTAACTCGGAAACGAAGTCGTTAATCGAATTTATTTTCGGTTTATACAAAACTTCTGTGCAGTTCTTCGTCCTCTACACGGTGGAAAGGTTGTTTCTTTATTTCCTTGAATTTTCAGAATTTTTTTCTCGGAATCGAGGACGATTATTGAAATCTGCGATTTTGTCGGCGGCATCGTGATACCTTTATTTTTTCCCACATGTTATGGTGTCGTTTTTTTGCCCTTCGACGGTATTTACCGCCGGAGCGTTCATTCGGAGCCGGAGGAACTTTTTTTTTTTTTTTTTTTTTTTGTGTCGTGGGGTAAATGTTCTAAAGACTCCCACCCACCGAGGTGGGGAGAGGGGGAAGGGGTGTGAGGGACTCCCCGCGCCCAATACTTTTATACCGGGCGCGGGACCCACCCACTTAAAACCCCACGGTGACCTCTTTCCAGCATCGATTTGGGAGGATAACGGGAATCGCTCGAAGCATACCTCCGCATCCCCCCGTGCCCGCGCTTTGCGCTCACCCGCGGGGGACAAACTGTCCCCCGGTAATTGGTTGCCTTCCTGAATGCCAAAGCGTGGCAGGACGAGCGACGGCGCCATCAGCGGCCTCTGTCCTGCCGCCATCCGTCACGTGGGAAGCCGCGTGGAACATAGCGCGCGGCTGGTGGAGCCCCAACTCGCAACCGCCGCGACCTGGCAGTTTTCCACTTCCTCGGAGGCCGGTGCAGCCCATGGTCGCACCCAGGGCCACCGATGGGCGCCGCCCAGCGCCGGCCCCGGACAAGAGGCACTGCCACCCCATCCGGTCCGACTCCCATGCCGCCTGGCGGAGGGGGCTCTTATCAGGAACCCATCTCCAGCCTGGGTCATGCGCCACGCCGAGGGGCGCCCGCTTAGTACGCCAGATGCCCTGGCGACGCTCTCTCGCCACCAAACGAGTGCGAGCCTTCAGCGCGCGCGCTGACGCCTTCGGTGCGCTTCCTCTTCCCCGCGGTCTTCCTTCGCAACATTACGATTTCGCAGAAGCGAGGCCACGGCCCTCCACTTTCCTCCTCGCTGCCAAGCATGCGCGCGCTACCCATGCCCGGCAGCGGAGACATCCCGCCCGATGACGCCGGGCCTCGGTCACGGCGCCCCCTTCCACGCAGTGCATACGACGAGGGTATGGCGTTCCGCCGTGTCCTGCTCAGCGTCACAATGGCAGCAACGCTGCCGTCGGCTCTCCTTCCTATCCGGCACATGGTATCTCCGCAGGCCGCCATGCCCCTGAAAACACCTGTGCCATCCGGTAGGTGAGGCTTCCATGGCTCTTCGTCCAGCCACCACACAGGAGCGGCCGAACAGCCGCGACCGTCCGGTGCCCCGCGGTAGGCAGAGCCAACCGCTCTTTGCCACGCGTGCACCACGAACTGCCGGGCCTGGCGCTTCAACTCGCCCCAAGCAGGTTCCTGCACACCCGGAACCGCCCACCCCCGTGCGACGGTCGACGCGGTGATCGATACATCGTCGCGTGCGACCTGGCGGCGAGGAGATCCATGGGCGGGCATCCTCCGCAAGAACCGTCGCCGCTCTTCATGCGACAGGCGGTGGTCCGGTACCCGCGGACAACTCTTAGCGCCATCCGCCTTCAGGCAAACCGACGCAGCATCGTCATGCTGCGCCGGGAGGCCGCCGCCAGGTCGTCCGCCCAGACGGGGGGCACCGTATAGGGCCACCGACTGAACCACTGCTGTTACAGAGCGCAGCGAACTCGGGCCTGCCGGGCCCCCCAGGTTGGGCAGAATCCGGACCAAAGCACCGACCATCCTTTCCAACCGGGGGGCAAGGCAGCGGAAATGCTCCTCGAAGCGCCAGGGAGCTATCGAGGATCAGCCCCAGATAATTCTTCATCTGGGGCTGATCCTCGATATTAGCCTCACCCCACCCGGACAGAGTGAGGTGGCAGTGGATCCTAAGCTGAGGTGAATGTAACGCCATCACCCGACGCGTCTTATGGATTTCGCCACACGTCATCCCCATCCCCTCTGATCCGGTCGACGACGCGTTGCGCCCCCTCTTCCGCGAGACGCTTGGTCTCCCAGTGCGCGCCCGCGACGGCCAGCACTAGTGTGCCATCTGGTGCATACCACACGGCGCTGACACCGCCGGGAGGTCGCAGCCCGGCAATCATTCAGAAAGTTTACAAAGCGATGTTCCATGGAGGAGTGGCCCGAGGACCGCACCTCCGCGTGAACCCCGCAGTAAAACCATCACCTCCGTGCATATGTCCATCCCGCGGGCCCGGATACTGATCCACCCGCCGGGCGGTGAGGAGTTAATCCCCGATGACCGCCCTGGAGACAGCGGCGGACCCGATGGTATGGAGTCTCCTCTCGGCTTATCACCTCCAGCAGGGCAGGGTGTTAGCAGCGTTGGCAATATCCAAGCGATATTCGCCAGCCACCCCTCCCGGGAGACAGCAGACTCGAGAGGACCCTGACACGACTTCCATCGCGTCGATGGTCGATCGACCTCCCCGGAAACCGTACTGGCATTCGGCCAGGCCGGGGGCACCCTGCGACAGGTGCTCCCAGCGACGAGGCGGTGCAGCAATCACCCGCTCGAAGAGGCTTGCCCACCTCGTCAAGGAGACAGATGGGTCGGTATGCGGAGGGAGACTCCGCGTGGCCGACCCTCCTACCGGATGAGGAACCATCCTCGCCACCTTCCAAGAGCCGGTAGTGGGACTTTTGACATCGTTGCGCGCGTCGACCGCCTGACCTGATCGCTTTTGGCCAGTTTTTCGCCATTTTTCTGAACTTGAAAAACGAGCACGTCAACGCGTATTTTCTGTTTTTACACGAAACTCCAAAGTGCAGTTTTACGATCTCTACGCGATGGAATCGGTTGCTTGCTTTTTTTCCTTCGAATTTTGAGAATGGTCATTTTTCTTTTTCTCGAATCGAGCACGACGACCTGCGATGATTTGACGGCGTCATCGTGATCCCTGAACTTTTCCAGCAGATAGCGTGTTTATTTTTGGTTCCAGCGCTCAATTATTAAGCGAAGCTACAGGTTTTTTCACTTAGGTTGGGACAGGCCGTTCGGGCGGGCGCGCTCTGGGTCGCGCAGTTCGCCCCATAAGCGGCCAGGTGCGCGGGTAAGCCTCGCGTGCGTCGCCGGCGTTCCGGCGGGCGTCTCGGTGCAGTACTTCCATAGGAAGAGCGACGGTCCGGTCGGGTCGGCTCGGAGCAGCGTCGAGCGGTGCGGCTGTTCTTCTCGACCTCGGTTGAGAAGCAGTAGTCGCTCCTCGGGATTTTCCTTATCCTGACTGTTCTGTGGTATCGTACTCGTTCCAGACCTTCTCCTTACACTGCATTACCACGAGTCGGTGTCTTGACCAAATGGCTTTGAAGTGGTATAAGTTGTCTCGTGCGACGTTGGTGACTTGTATACATTTAAAATATGTATACTCGTACTATCCGAGAAGCATCAACTTTTCAGTCCGAGCGATTGGAAAATTTTGTAGAAACCATAAACCGGCAGTACATCCTGGACGAAGCGTAAAGCGCTAAAAGGCAAAAATTGTATGGAACTACGGTTCGTACTCTCCGAAAGTAAGAGCAAAGAATGTAAAGGCAGGTTGCGTGCAGTGACCTCGACATTTGGAGTAGCCGGCGCCGAATACGTGCTTTCTAGACCTGGGCACATACGCGCTATCTCGTTTTTGTCCAGGCATGAATGCTTAGTCTTCGGGCCTGGCAATACGTGCTTCCAATGGATCGATGCTCAGCGTGAATAAGTGCCCGAGATGTTCAGCATGAGCGCAGCTCTACGTACTGATCGTTGTGGGATACCATTATACAGCAATGTTCTGTTGTGAAGCAAAATACGAAACGAGAGAGTTTGGTGGTGACTCTGTCGAGAAAAAGCAAATATAAACGAGAGAGTTGGTGGTGGCTCTCTGAAAATGAAATTAAATATACGAGAGTTTGGGTGGAGCTCTCGAAAAACGAAGTGAGGATATTTGGTGGGATCCTGCTGCTATACATAGTATATATATATATGATATTATAACACAAGAGAGAAGAGGTGTCTTTTGAACGAAAGACGAAAATTTGATGTTGAAGGAAGAGGAGTTTTTTAAAGTGTGTATCGTCGTCCGTTCTCCTTCAGAGTCGGCGACGAAGAATTAAATTGAGAGAATATTATAAAAGAACTTTACTCAAGTTCCCTGGTTGATCCTGCCAGTAGTCATATGCTTGTCTCAAAGATTAAGCCATGCATGTCTCAGTACACGCCAGTATTGGCGTGAAACCGCGAATGGCTCATTAAATCAGTTATGGTTCCTTTGATCGCCCACATTTACTTGGATAACTGTGGTAATTCTAGAGCTAATACATGCAAAAACAGAGTTCGTCGCAGTGATGGGGAGTGAACGCTTTTATTAGATCAAAAACCAATCGGTGGTATGCGACGGGCATTAGTGTCCGTTCGTTCATCGTCGGCTTTGGTGATTCTGAATGGTCTTTGTGCTGATCGCACGGTCTTCCAGTACCGGGCGAAGCATCTTTCAAATGTCTGCCTTATCATCTGCCGACAGGTTCTGCGCCCACCATGGCTGTAACGGGTAACGGGAAATCAGGGTTCGATCTCCGGAGAGGGAGCCTGAGCAAACGCATACCACATCCAGCGAAGGCAGCAGGCGCGCAAATTACCCACTCCCGGCACGGGGAGGTAGGGACGAAAAATAACGATAGGCGCTGGACTCAGCTTCGAGTCTCCGTAATCGGAATGAAAGTACTTTTTTAAAATCCTTTAACGAGGATCCATTGGGAGAGGCGCAAGTCTGGAAAGCCAGCAGTCGCGGTAATCTCCCAGCTCCAATAGCGTAGGCTGCCATTAAAGTTGTTGTAGTTAAAAGCTCGTAGTTGAATCCGGTGCGTGTCACAGTGTCGGTTCACCGCTCGCGGTGTTTAACTGGCATTATGTGGGTACGGTCTCTACTGGTGGGCTTTTTAGCTTTTCATGGGGGCGGTTCGAACCAATATCCCATCGCAGTAAGCTCTTCACTGAGGTGTTGAGGTGGGCTGGTACGTTTACTTTGAACAAATTAGAGTAAGTAAAGCAGGCCTTCGCCATGAATACTGTGTGCATGGAACAATGGAATAGGACTATGGTTCTATTTTGTTGAGCTTTCGAACCCCGAGGTAAATGATTAATAGTGACAGATGGGGGCATTCGATATTGCGACGTTAGAGGTGAAATTTTGGATCGTCGCAAGACGGACAGAAGGCGAAAGCATTTGCCAAAAATGTTTTCATTAATCAAGAACGAAAGTTAGAGGTCTGAAGGCGATCGATACCGCCCTAGTTCTAACCATACATAAACGATGCCAGCGAAGCGATCCTGCCGAAGTTCCTCCGATGACTCGGCGAGCAGCTTCCGGGAAACCAAAGCTTTAAGTTCCGGGGAAGCATGGTTGCAAAGCTGAAACTTAAAGGAATTGACGGAAGCACCACCATTTATTAGAGCCTGCAGGCTTAATTTGACTCAACACGGGAAACCTCACTACAGGCCCGGACACCGGGAAGCGATTGACAGATTGATAGCTCTTTCTTGATTCGGTGGGTGGTGGTGCATGGCCGTTGTTAGTTGGTGGAGCGATTTTTCTGGTTAATTACGATAACGAACGAGACACTAGCCAGCTAAATATAAGTAAAATATGGTATATAGAAGTCCCTCGGCTTCGGCCGTTGGTGTTTTTACTACCCACGTAGAAACAAATATTCTTAGAGGGACAGGCGGCTTCTAGCCGCACGAGATTGAGTAATAACAGGTCTGTGATGCCCTTAGATGTTCTGGGCCGCACGCGCGCTACACTGAAGGAATCTTAGCGTGTTTTCCTGGCCGGGAAAGGTCTGGGGTAACCCGCTGAACCTCCTTCGTGCCAGGGATTGGGGCTTGCTGTAATTATTCCGCGCATGAACGAGGAATTTTCAAAGCATGAGTCATAAGCTCGCGTTGATTACGTCCCTGCCTCTTTGTACACACCCGCCCGTCGCTACTACCGATTGAATGATTTAGTGGAGGTTCTTCGACTGGTGCGCGGCAATGTTCTCGGCATTGCCGATGTTGTTAGGAAGATGACCAAACTTGTTCATATTTTAGAGGAAGTAAAAGTCGTAACAAGGTTTCCGTAGGGTGAACTCCTGCGTAAGTAGCTGATCATTAACGAATGAAAGTGAACACAATGAAACTGGAGGGAAAGATCAAAACGTTGTAAAAAAATTATGGAATGGAAAGAGATCATATCAATGGGACGATATGAGCGAGTGACGCTGTACGGTAGAACAAACACAACACTTTGTTTGTTCCCTCTCGCGTCTCTCCCGTACTTCGTGATTGCAAAGCTATAAGCACAAGCGTTTGAGAGCCCGTGCAGACCATCTGTTCTCTCGACGAACGTGAATCGTTGTATATTATAAATGGTGGTAGACTCGATGCTCGCGTGAGGTGACGCGCGTCGTCGCTTTATACGTTATTTGCCGAAACGAACGAACGAACGAACAGAACACAAAACAACACATTATTGAAAGAACATGACATATATAACGTTCGCCCGTTCAGAAAACACGAAAACGTCCATTGTTAACGAAAGAAAGAAAGAAAGAAAGAAACAGCAGCAAACGAAAGAAAGAGGAGGAGCAGAGGAGCTGAAGACCTTATCCGTTGCGATGTCGATCAAGGATGCTTCACCCGCCGTCAATTTCATGCCATTATACGTCTCGGTCGGAGATACGATGCTATTGTTTACGTTGCGCTCGCTCAAAGAGGAGACGACGACCGATTGTCACGCACAACGCAACAAAGCGACCAGAAACAAAGCGCCCAAGAATCTACAGCGCCGAGTAGAACGAGACGCCGTCGAACTTTGTTTCGCGACGTTCCTTTACGGTTTGAATCATTGCGTATCCCGCTTTGCCCGCCATGACGTGTGCGTGTGCTTCGTCGCTCGCTCCGAACGAAACGTTCTCACGATGACGGTGAGAAGAAGCAGTAATTATATACATCGTCACGGGTAGCTTGAGGCGAATCGCAAAAACAGAACGACAACGCGTCGATTGTGCGGCCATCGTTGCTCGCGCTACTAACAACGACCGATGATGCTGCGAGTTTATCGCACTGATTACATCGAGCAAGTGATGGATCGCTGCCCTGCGTGCTCGTCCGTAACAAATAATATACGTACTGATACGGCTAATTGAGAGAAGACGAATGATCGCAAAAGACAACGCGTCGATTGTGCGCTCTTTCGGCAGCGTTTCGGCGCGACTAACGACGACCAGCCGATGATGCTGCGAGTTTATATCGCATCGATTTCATCGAGCAACTGATTGACGCGTTGCCGCGTGTGCGTTCGTCCGATTGCGCGTGAAGTTATTGTTCGGAACGCAAGAATACATACGGGCGGATTATACTTCACCCGGTTGGTAATGCAGCCACACCCAAAGCGCTGGTTTGAATGAACTGTACGCCCGGCCGTCGAACGTGACGGCGGTTTTCCGCCGGTCATTCAGAAAAGAGAAAGAAACTTTGTCAGGTCGATATGACGCGTTCAATCTCTCCGTCGCGGCACGCTGGGTCGGAGGTGCGGACATCGAATATTTTGAAAACAAAGAACAAGGGAGCATTTTTAAAATAGCGAAAGAGAAAATTGTAAATTGTATATGCGATTACCGTGAACGGTGGATCACTGGCTCGTGGGTCGATTGAAGAATCGCAGCTAATTGCGCTGTTGTCAACGTGTGAACGTCCGTAGTGACCACATGAACATTCGACATTTCGAACGCAGCATTGCGTGGTCCACGGATACAATTCCCGGACCACGCCCGGCATTGAGGATCGTTCACCGCCCTAAATCACTATTGCGTGTTGCTTTCCGATTCCCTAACCTGCCAGCCGTCGTTTGCCTTCTCCTTTCGGGGAGACGGCGAAGAAACGATTTCGGTTGCCGGGTCGACGGAAGAGAGATGCATTACTCGTTAAATCGCATAATACGTAAAGCATGCAACGTACGAGCGAGAGTTTGGGTATTTCGTTGGCGTTTGTCGCGGGATGCACGAAGAGTGAGATAATATTATATATTATTGGCGTGAATTTGCGCACCTTTGCGTGGTGAGTGGGCAGAATCGCATTTGGATTCGCGCGAGTAGTTTTACAGGCAAAGGTCGTGCGTCGGATGGTGTGAACACATCACGACCGCCCGTTAGCACCGCTCCTGCGATTTCTGATTTTGACGGCGAATAAAAATCACCGTGGGGCGCAAATCAAGTGTTTCGGTAATGAATCGAATCTTTGCCGCGCCCTGACGTTGCCTGAAATTAATAATTTAGGCAAAAGAAAAAATAAAATGAATCGTATACTAGTTTTGGATCATAAAAGAACGTACACTGGAAAGAAATTTGACACCAAACACTGACAACATATATATAATATATATATATATATATGCCTCTACCACGTGTAGCCAGTCCCAGGTATCTGTCGATCGTCGTCTTAAGCTCCTCTCTGTTCGTTCAGGTACAGCCACAGGGAAAAATGATCATTTGATCAAAACGAATCGAGATTAGGATTCAATTCTCTATGGAGAGGCTTGAATACACGACAGAGTAAAGCGCCGATAATGAACGGGAATCTCCAAAAAGAAGTGGATATACTTCTGAGAAGTTGGTCGTCCCCATGTCTCCTCTTTTTTGTTACGAATATAGTAGTATTGATTATGAATTAAATCGCGTTTAGCCGGTCGTGCAGTACATGGATGCTTTTCTTTCGAATTTGTTATTTATTTTTAGAGAACGAATTTACGGCAGACTTTTGTAGACTAGTCAAAGAATCAAATGCTAAAGATCGGATCGGGTAGTTCTACTCATAGTAGGCACACGCTGTAGTTTGTTCTTTAATTTGAAAAGCGACGGAAGGACGTTAAAAGTAAATCAGTCCTGGTTACGCTTAGCGAGTTTTTAGAATCGAACGAGAATGGAAAATGGACACTTTGGCGAGGCGCTAAAACCCATCATTGATATCCTTTCTCTCCGAGAAAGCAAAATCCCTCTGATATATGCTATTGGAGGACGCGGAGATGTAGTGAGGTGTGTGTGGTGGTCAATTCTTACTGTTCCGAATCGTTAGGGTAGTATGATTTGTTTTTCTTTTTTTTTTTTTTTAAACTAACATAGTTTGGTTCTGACGACCCCCAAGAGCAGGCGAGATCACCCATTGAATTCTGGCATATTACAGAAGTTGAGAGAAAAGAAAACTAACAAGATTTCCTGAGTAGTTACAGAGCGAACAGGAAAGATTTTGCTCCAGCGGCCTGAATCCCACGGTTATTTGTTTGTAGGGAAATGTAGTGTTCAGCTAGAGGATCCGTCTATCCCGTGACGTCAGAACCGTGTCCAAGTTTCCATCTTGAATGGGGCCATTTACCCACAGAGGGTGCCAGGTCAGGTAGCGACCGTGGGGTAATGCAATGGCTTTCGGGGAGGATTTCTCCTTAGAGTCAGGTTGCTTTTGGAGAACGCAGCCTCAAGTGGTTCGGTAAACCCATCTAAGCGCTAAATGGCATGACCATGAGAATTGAGAAGAACAAGTACCCGTGAGGAAATTTTGAAAAGAACTTCTTGAACAGAGAGTTCAGAGTATGTGAAACCGTTCAGGCAACCTGAGAAACCCAAAAGATCGAATGGGGAGATTCATCAGACGACGACGTTGGCTCGCGTTTGCGTGGGATCACTTCCACGGTGGGACCACATGGTACCCAGAACGTGGGTAACACCCTTCGCCGAATAACCGGCGACGTATGGTCGCACACTTCCTCCCTTCGTAGAATCGTCGTCGCACCTGCGTTGTGTGTCGGTTCATCACCGCCTGGGTGTTTATTTGCCCAGGTCGCGGTGGCATTACGTCGCTTGCAGGCAGAGTGGGGCTCGGTCGCCGTTCGGCCGGCTGCACGACGGTACTCCAACGGTCATCGCAGCAACGCAATCCATTCTCGAATGGTATATGCGTCCAGGCTCGTCGCAAAGCTCGGATGCAGCACCCGGAGCGTGTAGACGCAGCGCGCCTCCCTGGCCCGGCCATTGTCAGCAGACGGTGTCCTCGGACCGACCAAGCTTCGGACCATTTACCCTCGCGCACGCACGCGACGATGTATCGTCACCGCGTCGACTGTCGCACGGGGGTGGGGGGCGGTTCCGGGTGTGCAGGGACCTGCCTGGGGCGAGTCGAAGCTCCAGGCCTGGCAGTTCGCAGTGCATTGCGTGGCAAGCCGGTTATCTGCCTACCGCAAGTGCGCCTGACAGTCGGTTGTCGGGCCACTCCTATGTGAGTGGCTGAATAGGAGGTCATGGAAGCCTCACTTACAGGATGGCACAGGTGTTCTCGGCGCCATGGCAGCTTCGGGAGATACCTGTGCCGGATAGGAAGGGAGCCGACGGCGCGTTGCTGCCATTGTGACGCATTGAGCAGGACACGGTGGAACATACCCTCGAGGCATAGCGCGGCATGAGTGGTGAACGCCGTGTGATGATCGGCGTCATTTGGCGGGATGTCCCGCTGCAGGGCATGGCAGGCGCCACGCGCCCGGACAGCGATAGAAGTGGAGGACCGTGGCCTTTTCCAGAGAGCGTCGCTTCGCAGAAGGAGACTGCGTGAAAGGAGCGCGAGCGCCAGTGGCGTGCCGAGGCTCAGCGCTTGTTTGCGGCGAGAGCGTCGCCTGGGCGCCGTGCTGATGCGGGCGGCCCCCTCGGCGTGGCACATGACCCAGGCCGGGAGTGGGGGTCCTGATAGAGCCTCCTCCGCCAGTGGCGTGTGGACGGGACCGGCATGCGGTGGCAGTGCCTCCTGTCCGGGTCCGGCGCATGGAGCGGCACCCTCGGTGGTCTGGTGCGGCCATGAGCCGCCGGCCTCCGAGGCAGTAGAAACGGGTCGCGGCGGCTGAAGCAGCCTTCGCACCCGCTACTAGGACGCGGCCCCGGGATGGATGGCGGCAGGACGAGGCCACTTCGGCGGCCTCGTCCGCCGCCAGACAGGAGGATTGCCGGGGGACCGGTTGTCCCCGCGGCGGGGCAAGCGCGGGGCACGGAGGATGCATCGCAAGCATGCTTCGAGCGATTCCGGTATCTTCCCAAATCGTGCGGAAGGGTCACCCGGGGTTTATAGTCCGCGCCCGTTATAATGGGCGCGGGAATCCTTGATTACACCCCTCCTGGGCCCCAAAGGCTGGCGAGTCTCAGATTCCCAATGAAAAAAAAAAAGTTTAGAATTACCGGTCGCACGCTATTGTTTTGGGTACTCAGGACCCGTCTGAAACGCGACCAAGGAGTCTAATATGCACAAAGCCATTGGGGATAACAAAACCTAAAAGGCGAAATGAAAGGAACGTCGTCGTAAGCGTCGACCAGGAGGCGGCCGCGTCACGTCGCGGTTCGCACTCCCCAGCGTCCTGTCTCGCCGTGCAGGCGCAACGCAGAGCGTACACGTTGGGACCCGAAAGATGGTGAACTGCGCCTGGTCAGGACGGTTAGGGGAAACGCTGGTGGAGGTCCGTGGCGATCTGACGTGCAAATCGATAGTTGAACTGCAGGCGTGGCGCGAAAGACTAATCGAACCATGTAGTAGCTGGTCCTCCGAAGTTTCAGTGAGCTGGCACTCGCCTGTCTATTCGTGAATGCGTGCGAGCCCATCGGGTGGTGCGAAATTATCAGAGGCCTTGGTGCCGAAACGACCTCAACCTAATCTCAAACATTAAATGGGTGAGATCTCTGTTTGCTTGAAATCTTCAGCAAAGCCAAGAGACTAATTTGAATCACAGAGTGCCAAGTGGGCCAATTTTAGTGGGCAGAACTGGCGCGCCGTGATGGAACCCAAACGCAAAGTTAAAGGCGAATAAGTCGACGCCCATGCGGGATACCAGCAGAAAGGCGTTGGCTGTTTAAGGCACAGCAGGACGGTGGCCATAAAGCTTGAATCCGCTAAGGAGGCGTGGCGTGAAACAACTCACCTGTCGGTCAAGCAATCAGCTCCTGAAAATGAATGGCGCCAGCGCCGCGTCGGCACTCTGCCGTGTCAAAGCGGCAAGCGGGGAGGAACGCGCCATCCTCCTCGGGGGTGGACCGCGTCCTCCATCAAGCCCATTGACGAGTAGGTTCGCGGCGGTGTCCGCAGAAGTGTCTGGGCGTGAGCCTGCCCGGAGCCGCTGTCGGTTCAGATCTTGGTGGTATTAGCAAATACTCCAGCGAGGCACTGGAGGACTGACGGAGAGGCGGCTCGTGTGAAACAGCCGCTGTCAATACGAGTCAGTCGATCCTAAACCCCAAGAGATATCCTGTTGAAGATGAGGTGTCCTGAAAACGCAAGCAAATTAAACGAAACGAAGTTGGTTATGTTGACCGTCCACTTTGACTTGAACACTGAAAACGAAAAAATATGTGCAACATATATATATATATATAATATTATTATCAAGTAAGATCCATCAGTGGCAAACCAGCAGTAGAGTGTAATGTGTGTAAAAGCAATTTTTCTTTTTTAAAACTAGCTGTTTTAATAACGACAACAAAATAATAATTCGAGACGCACAAGTGGCGAAACGTGATTATAAAATAAAATAACTTGAATGATGAGAGAGAGACACACCCATCGGGCGAAAAGGAATCCGGTTTCTATTCCGGAACCCGGTAGTGGAACCAGGGTACCATTCGGGTCCTCGTAAGAGTAGTTCATCGGGGTAACCCAAAATGACCTGGAGACGCTGCCGGAGATCCGGGAAGAGTTTTCTTTCTGTATAAGCGTTGCCTGAGTTCCCGGAAACCTCTAGCAGAGAGTATAGGGTTTGGAACGCGAAAGAGCACTGCAGCGCGGCGGTGTCCGGATTCTTCCCCCTCGGACCTTGCAACTGGAGGAGAGGGCCATTTGGATGTAAGTCGTGCCGGTTCGTACTCATATCCGCAGCAGGTCTCTGGTTAAAAAGCCTTCAGTCGATAGATTGTAATGTAGGCAAAGCGAAGTCGGCAAATTGGATCCGTAACTTCGGAATAAGGATTGGCTCTTGAGGAGCGAAGCGTGTCGTTTGGTCTGGAAGTGCAACTGACTAACGTGCCAGGCCTCCGCGAGGTGAACGGCGACGAACGGATTTATCTGTTCCGGCCGGGATCTGGGAGCAGTGTCTCGACTAAGCTTCAAGAGCAATGCTAATAAAACACCTGGTAGGGGATGATCTCTGGTGGGTGAGCGAGGGCATAGGTGGCCACCAAAGGGCGAAGTACCTGGTGGTCGTTCCCAAGACCTGGACCGGAAGGTCTGTAGGCTTGTCGTGCGACAGGCGCTGCCCATCCCTCATGGGTAATCCTGGCCGGTGATGGACCAGATATTTATGGTATTTGGGAGCCAAAGGCATACTGCGCATTCTCTGTATACAGCTATCACTGGTGCCTGCAAGGTACTAACTGGCAACCAAAATATCGGCTCAGGTGAATGGGGGTGCCCTTATAGGCAGGTACCATCGCGCGTGAGCATATATGCCTTCTTCTGGCGGTCGTATGGCACTCGCGGGCAGACCGGGGAAGTTTCGAGGTGAGGGCGCTTGCTAAGGTGTTGGTTTGCTCAGATGTAGGGCGAAACTGGGTTCAGAGTGAGCATTTGCGTATTTGCGGGACGAGTAGCGCATGATACGCCCTTCGGGCCAGAGAGTAGGGCTCTGAGCTCGAGGGAAGTGGCCCAGATGAATTTCCTGTTGCAGCCAAATGCCTCGTCATCTAACCAGCGACGCGCATGAATGGATTAACGAGATCTCTAATGTCCTCACCTACTGGCAGCCAGCAGTTTCGTCCTGGCGTGGGAGCTCTGTCTCTACTACTCCGGATGGCAAGTGCCAACCCTTCTCTCCTGGCGGTGGACGCTGGAAAACGCATTGCGCTTGCCAACGGGGGCTTCTGGTTAGCAGGGAGTGCTTTTAAGCCTCCCATCCACACCGGGCATGGCGGCCAAGTGGCGTGGCGCAGACTCCTGCGGGTGAATATGACCACATACGATCAGCTTCGTGGCTGCCACGGGCGATTGACGGGGCGTGCTGGTAGGCAGAGGTTGTGGCAGTGCACCACTTCTATCGGCACGCCAGCGCAGGCAGGTGGAGTGTGGCGTAGGCTACTCGGCTACACACCCGTCGTTGGGTTTATACCCGGGGTCACTTCACACAATCGCCGCAAGGCGTGCGGGAGAAGGCAGCCGGAAGAAGGCGTCACGCGGGACCACATTGTCAGGAAGCGCCTGGCGGGGGATGCCCGAGGACCCACCGTCCGTGAGTGCTCGCGTCAAGGCCGCTTCAACCCGCCTAACCCTGCTGACACGTGCAACATACGGCAAGCGCCTGCAAGCACAATCTCGCACCGATGCATGCCGGCACGCATTCCAGGCACGTGACTTGAGTCACGTGGAGTCAACGCTCGCGGCTTTCGAGGGTCTTCGGACCCGATGCCCGGCGGTACCGTGGTATTACAGTGGTTAGGAAAATGATTGGACATCGTGGGACATCGAGGGACACCGGGAGGGACTCTGAGGGATATGGAAGGATCCTAAGGGGATCTACAGGACACCGAGGGACACCGAGGGAGATTCTATGACACCGAGGGATTTTTGGATATACTTATGGACAACGAGGAATACCAAGATGCCAATAGAAATAATAGTAATCAAAGCGAGATAGCTAGACCAGGATGAAGCAGATGTGGTCGATACTATCCACTACACTTTCGCCCATCCCAGGCGTGTTGAATACGCATTGAAAGCGGAAGAAACAAATGATCACAAGACAGGGACTTCCACCTCCAATCTGGGGAACCTGGCAACAGAAAATAGAAAGAATGAAACAAATAGAAAAACAAAATTAGAAGGGACAAAACTAATATAATGACAACAAAACCAAAATCCAGTGACCCATGAAGAGACATAAAATACCACGAAGGGGTAAGAACCTCAGGGACCGCAGCCTGCCAAGCATGCTGCAGGTCGGGAAGCGACCCCGAGGAACCCGGAGTTAACGGCATCGTAAATCCCTTCCGTTGGCCGTCACAACGACCCACCACAACCCTCTTCTGGCCTTGCCAATGGTACGTGACGGCAGAGGAAATGAGGGCTCTGGCTTAACTGCCCGGGCCGCGAGGATGGCAGCTCTTCAACCGGCCTCCGAATCTGGGTTACTAACTGTGCGCTGGCGAGAAGATGGATGACAGATTGGACGGATATCTCCAATCCCGGGCATGACAAACACTGGGGTACCTGCCACTCCCCAGTGATGGCACGCTCGGTCCCAGGCAATAGCACAGTTCATTTGGCCTGTCCAGGAACGGTGCCTCTTCCAGGACAGTATTCGCAAAACCGACCATAATTTGGGAATACTTATGGATTCTACAAACAAAACCAAAAACGTTAACTACATCAAAGGAAACGACTAAGGCAATGGAAACCGAAAAAGGACTTATTGAAAACGGACCCTAGCAATCTGAAAGGATAGTGCCTCATCAAGTTCGAGCTCATGCGATACAGAAGACGACATGGAGCGCGTGTGAGCTCGATCAGCTGAACCTTTTCTCCTCTTTCCAGCGAGTGTGAGAAAAAAGCAACAGCAGCAATAACAACTGCTGAAACGAAAATAACGGAAACCGAGGAATGGCACACATAGAGAAGAAATCAGAACACCAAAACGAGACGGAACAAGGAAAACAATAATGGAACGAATAAAGAAACAACGTATCGAACTGGGAAAACTTTTGCCAAATGACACGATAAAAATAAGCAAGACGACGATTAAAAAACCATAATGAAGAGATGGGGGACATGGAGGAGATGCTCGCCACCTCGTAATAGAAAACACGAGATTAAAAAGCTACAGGCGAGCAATACAAGAGCGTTCCGCTCTCATACTCGCAAGCCGTAGCTACTTAACAAGGCACCAACCAGCTCCGTGCCACAACGAAGTGCACCAAACAGAACTTATATGTACAAAGAGGAAAGCGCGTTAGCGGTAATCCTCGTCAAGCCAGCAAGGGAAAACGACAAGCGCATAAACAGGAGGAAATTAAAACAAGTTTAACTAATGAGCTAAGTGCAATATCTGATCAAAACTCCACGTCGGCAAACATTCGCCAGATGAGAAATGAAGGAGTTAGAGTTGAAGTAGAAGGGTGCCAGATGTAGACCTAATAAGTGGGGATCTCGTCCCAAAAGGCGGGACGAGGCTAGAAGAGCCATGAAAACAGAACTCGGCAATAATGATCTACGACGCAGAAAAAGAGCACGCGATGGAAGAACTGAAAAGGAGTCTATACAAAAGAACTTCCGAAACAGAAGTGAAGCTCCAGCAGGAAACCCTAGGGAGAGACATAACCTTCAGACACTCCTTTAAGACTATGGATGACAAGGTAAGTGGAAGGCCATAGTGGAAACAATGAGCTGCAGAATTTGAAGAGCTGATTGGAGAAAGGAAAACGAGTATGATATGGGGAACTTATCGAGTTAGAGAATTCCCAAACATCACAAGATGTTTCAAGTGCCAATATTACGGACACTTGGCAAAGAACTGTAATGCACCCGAACAGCTCTATGAAACCTGGTGATCGGGTGCCAAAGGACACTTGGCCGACAAGTGTAAGCAAAAGAATGCGTCCCAGTGCATTAACTGCATTCGCTCCAAGAGGACACGGATCAATTTAGTTAGAGTAAACCCTGCCCCGTGTACCAAAAGTGCAAGCATGGTTTTGGCGCAAATTCCAAAATAAACTGGACATGATCATTGGACAACCTAATGCTCAAAGGTTTATTGTTGCAGCAAAAAGTAAACATATTAAATAGACCTACAACGACAACATCGATATCTTATGCCTCCAAGAACCATACACGGTCAGAAGCAAAGTAAAAGGTTACTCCACAAATGTGTCTGTTATACAACCAAACACTGGAACACCATGGGTGGTATGATGGTAATAGCAACAAAATATAGAAGTATTCATACTAGACCTGGAACAATCAGCCATACGCAATGGTACTCCCTCTGAAGCATCAAATATGGATACCTTAGAATTTTACACACAAACGCATACTGTCAACACGCAGCCTGAAATAAACCCCATACTGGAACAAATTCAAAGAATTCCTGGCCAAAATAGCAAACAACAGCAAAATAATTATTACTATAGACACGAACGCGTAATTGAGCAGATGGCACCTTCCAGTGAAACTGACGATAGAGGACGGCGAGTAGAGGAATTCATCCTCGAAAACAACCTCCACCATAAACAAACTCGGTGATCGAACACCAACTTTCCTATCACACAGAGGACACACAAACATAGACCTTACACTAACAACAGCAAATCCCCACAGCAGCAAGACAACTTGGAAAGTGGCGCCTGGACCGCAATGTCAGCGACCACAGCCTGATTATTACAACAATAGAAAATCCAAACACCACCGATATCCAACTCTCCTGTCGCAGTGGATATAACATCCGAAAAGCGGATTGGGAGAGATTTGGAATCGAGATAGGAAACAGAATCGTCACCGACAACTTCACGAGACAGACCAGGAAAAAACTGATACCCAGAAAGAGCCGCGAAGAGACTCGCCAGAGTGATTTGGAGATGCCAGCGACACTGCAATACCTAGGGGTTAAGAAACCGTCCAAACAGGATAATTCTGGTGGATTTGAAGAACTATGCAACTCTCAGAAGACAAGCACCAGGAGCCAGTATTGCTTAGCCTGGAGCTAGACGACTAAACATCACACACAACAGAGAACAACTAGAAACCCAACAGAGAGAAGCACGAAACTCGCAATGCAAAGAGTATAAAGGAACGTAAAACGGAATCATGGGCACTTTGTAAATACAGAAGGAAACAGAGACCCTTGGAGCCTGGTATGTAAGATAATCTGGGAGAAGCTAAACATCGAAGAAACCAACCCTCATCCTTAACACTTCCAGACGGGACTATCATCATAATGTGGAAAGACAATGATGGAAACAATACTTAGGGAAAGTAGCTAAGTTGTTGCCAAGAGATGACGCTCCAGAAACAAGAGCATTCACTAAAAACTAGGAGAAATAAGAAGGTACTCATATTAAACGGAACAGAACATGTAGAAATGAGAACGAAATTCTCCACATGAGCGAGTTGAGTAAAAGCAGCCAAGAAGTGGAAGAACAAGAAAGCACCTACTTAGATACCAACAAACTAGAGACAATAAAGAGATCTAATCGACTGAAACGAGCAAACCATGATCCAGGTTTATAATAAGTACTGAGAGAACTGTTCCTTCCTGAGGCATGGAAAACAGCAGTACTACGTATACCTCCAAAGGGAAAGGATAGAGATCGAGGAAGTGTGAGCTCCTATCAACCCATAGCTCCTGTATCAGTGATCGGAAAAATATTCGAGAGAATTAGATAGTAGCGAGGGTGGACAAGCAATATCAAGGTAAGGGGCTGGAACACCTGAACCAGTGCGCGGCTGGAAAAGCCAAAAGTCCACCGAGGACGCCCTTCTGAGCTTGAAAAGGGGAGCTAAGGGAACAGACAGGAAACACGTAGTCGCCCTCTTCGTTGATATCGAGGTGTATTCGACAATTTATGGTGGCCCGCAATAATCAAATGATCAGTGGATGCAGAGTGCAGGCGCCAGATAATCAACCTGAATGAAGGGAGCTGCTACTTCCAAGAAAAGGAACATAATAGCAAAGTCCAAAACAAGAGGAAATCAAAACTCTACGAGAAAAGGATGTCCACAGGGATCCATCATCGGCCCCAAAGCGTGGTGCTAGTGCATGGATACCTCTAATGAGGGAACTCAGCGATACCCCCGAGGGTGACCTCGAGGTACCGCCACGCGGACGACTTAGCCATACTGATCAAGGCAGATACACGAAACGGACTGGAAACCACTGGAGCAAGGGCAAAATACCAAGATATTAGACGACTGGTGCAAAGGCTAAACAAACTAAAAGTATCAGGAACGAAAACAAAGCCTTCAGAGTGGTCGCGGGAAAATTGGACAGGGAAAGACTACCAATTATATAAGTAGGCAAAAACAGGGTCAGGTTTGTGAAACAAACCGGGCAACTTTTGGAATAATAGTGGACGATCAGCTGAGCCCATCCGGTCACGCAATGCACGCAAGAGACAAGGTGTCTAAATTCGAATCATAATCTTTAAAGAAGAGTAGCGCACGACTGTGGAATGGGGGGGATCAACCCCACATACTAACGCACACTCCCCACAAAGCGGTCTTCCTGCCCATAGCCACGGCGAAGCTGTGCGGGTGGGCGGCAACGACACGCCAGCGCAATCTCGCCTCAGGCGGCACTTGTAGACGCAGCACAAAGAGTAATGCTACTACTTCTCACGAAAGCGTGCAGAATGACGTCGACCAATGCAATGCAGGTCATCAGAGGGTTGATGCTCTGGACCTGGAAAACAAACCAGAAGAGGGAATCTTAGCGAATGCACGACGCAACGAACTCCGTACTACAATGGAGAAATTATACATTCTGAGCGAAAGGAAAATCCAGCTGATTTGAACGGTCAAGGAAGAAGAAAGAAGACAAAAGACCTACTTTAACTGATGAATGGCAAGCCCGATGGACAAACTCCACAAAAACGGAAGGGCAACTTTCTTTTCATAGGACACGTCTCTTTCAAAGTGAGAAAACCTAGTTTTCTCTCCGGGCAGAGAGTGCGTGTACCTGATGACTGGTATGGTCCTATCAACGGCACTCTCTTTGATAGAGTGAGCCATTGACTCCAAAATGCCCCAAAAGCGACACCCGGAGAGAAACGGCACAACACCAGATTTATGAATGCCCAAATTATGAGGAATATCGCATGAGCGCACATCAGACAGAGCCAGGAACGCGCCACAAAAATCTACAGCCTCGGAAGAGGATTTCAGGAACTTCAATCAGCTGGCGAGACGCATCATCACAAAGAGGAACTCCACCTGAAAGAGTAGAAAAATGCCCGCCTCCTCGTGGCTAGGGACGTAACGCTGGCTCTAAAAGGTCATGTACTAAGAGGCCTTTAAGAAGAATTAGGCACTATAACATACGAAAACTTCAGAATAAGTAAAGTATATATATAAAATGCAAAGAAAGCATAGTGTGTTCCACCGAGAGGTGACCTGAGACAGTGATGAGTGGAAGTTTCGAATACTGCACAATAATGAAGTGTCTCAACAGCATGTCCCTATCGCGCTTTCTAGCGAAACCACTGCCAGCGTAACGGGCTTGGAAATATTAGCGGTGAAAGATGATCCTGTTGAGCTTGACTCCAGTCTGGCACTGTAAGGAGACATGAGAGGTGTAGCATAAGTGGCAGATGCAGCAACATCGCCGGTGGAAATACCACTACTTTCATCGTTTCTTCACTTACTCGGTTAGGTGGAGCGCGTGCACCGAGGTCTCTGACCCACTGTCACGGTGTTCTAGAGCCAAGCGTGTTAGAGTGGCGTGAGGCCTCCGGGCCGATCGCCGTTAATACTCCTGCGTGATCCGATTCGGAGTGACAATTGCCAGGCGGGGAGTTTGACTGGGGCGGTACATCTGTCAGCAGTTAACGCAGGTGTCCTAAGGCACAGCCTCAGCGAGGACAGAAACCTCGCGTAGAGCAAAAGGGCGTGCCAGCTTGATCCATGTGCAGTACGCATACAGATCATGAAAGCACGGCCTATCGATCCTTTCTTGGCTTGAAGAGTTTTCTGCAAGAGGTGTCAGAAAAGTTACCACAGGGATAACTGGTTTCAGGCGGCTGCCGTTCATAGCGACGCGTCGCTTTTTGATCCTTCGATGTTTACTCTTCCGAACATTGCGAAGCAGACCGCTAAGCGTCGGATTGTTCACCCGCCAACAGTGGAACGTGAGCTGGGTTTATCGTCGTGAGACAGGTTTCTTTTTCCCTACTGATGACTTGTCGTTGCGATTGTAATCCTGCTCTGTACGTGAGGTACCGCAGGTTCGGTCATTTGGTTCACGCACTCGGTCGGTTTTGCCGGTGATGCGAAGCTACCATCCGCGGGATTATGCCTGAACGCCCCAAAGGCCGTGTAATCTTTGCTAGTCAAATGCGTAATCGATATTTCTAGCAGCCTGGTGTGGGTCGAAAGGCTCAAAACAATGCGTGACAACCAAATTACTAGGTGACTTCGGTCATCGGACGAGTTCCGTTTTGCCGTAATGCGCGTTCCCAGTACCCGTCGTCGGGATCTCGCCGACTGACGGACAAAGCGCTCCAACGGTCGATCATGAGAATTCCAAGTTCGACGTCGAGATTCCGGAATCGTCCAGACGCATCGAAAATTCTGGCGCTGTACTCGGCAGAGCAGCTACCACGCTGCGATCTGCTTGAGAATCAGCCCTATGTTTGGGGATTCTTTTTGTCAGTTAGAAGAGTGACCCAAAAAACAAAACTTAGAGAAAGAAAGAAAGAAAGAAAGAAAGAAAGAGAGAGAGAGAAGGAAAGAAAAGATAATAGGAGTTAGTTAGGAAATATAGATAGATGATAGATAGATAGATAGATAGATGCATAGATAGAAATTAGGAAACGAGAGATAGGAAGTTAGAGGTAGGAAAGAGATAGAGATAGAGAGAGAGAGAAGTAGGAAAGAAAGAAGAAAGAAAGAAAGAAAAAAGAAAGAAGAATATAGAACAGAGAGAGAAGGAAAATTGCAAAAGCAATACGCCGCTGGACTTGGAAAAAACATTTGAAACGGAAGCAACACGCCGCTGGACTCGGTTTGCTAAATCCAAAGCACAGCGCCGCCGGTTAGGTCTGGGTAAGGGGCGCACCGGACCGATCGCTCGCAAAATCCGTCACGACGATGTCGAGTGCCTTACCGATCGCTCGCAAATTCCGACATGACGAGTGCCGAATCGATCGGTCGCAAATTCCGCCAAGACGATAACGAAAGCCCGCCCAATCGCTCGCAAAAACCGTCATACCGTGTGCAAGACCGATCGCTCGCAAATTCCGTCAAGAAGATGTCGAGTGCCGGACCGATCGCTCGCAAATTAAGTAACGATCGCATTCAGTCCTACCCGAATCCTGACCAAACGGAATCCAGACCTAACTCAGACCTAACCCAGTCCTAACCCAGTCCCAACCCAGACATAACCAAGACCTAACCTAGTCCTTTTTTTTACGTGGGGAAATCCTCATGGACACCCCGGCCTCCTAGGGGAGAGACCGGGGTAGTGCCGGACTCCTACCGGCTAAAACCCCACGGTGACCGCCTGCGCCCTTTATCTGGGGGTAGTCACGGGAACCAAAGTAGCGATACCACCGCGACTACCCCCGTTAGCGCAACTGCCTATTACAGGTCCTTCTCGGGGGAGAAGATGTAATCCTCCTACCCAATGAGGGGCAAATAAACCGATTGCCCCCCGGCGAAGCCACGCGGTCACCCGCGACGTTGCTCCCACTCGTGCCGTTGCTACTAGCCGCGACCGGGCCCCCACCCGATCGCGGCCACGGCTGCGAGGGCGGCTAACTCTGCCGCCCCCGCAAGACGGAGCCCCTGCCACGGGCCCCCGGTACGGTGATGTGCTGGGTGGGGGGGGCGAGGAGACAAAACCCCTCTCCCCACACCGCAAACCACATCACCGACCCTTCACGCCCCCCTGCCACGGGAGCGGCGTTAGGTCTTAATGGCGGCGACGCCGCCTGCCCCCACCTCCTCACGCGCCCTATCGGCGTCCTCCTTGGCGGCCATGACCTCTTCACAAAACAAGGCCATGGCCGCCCAAGCCTCCTCGCTGCCGACCATCGCACGAATGACGGCCGGCAGCGAGAGGTCCGCCCTGACAACTCCAACAAAGACACCGCGCTGCGCAGCCCATGCTCGGCAAAACTCCAACGTGTGCTGCGCGGTGCCCTCCCTTCCCTCGCAATGACGGCACGCAGCCGTCGCCTCCCGACCTATTCGATGCAGGTACCGACCGAAGCATCCGTGCCCGGTCAGTACCTGTGTCAGGCGGTAGGTGGGCGTAACCCAGCTCCGGTCCACCCAGACAGACACCCCTGGGCGGACCGCCGCCCCGATGCGCTCCTCCCGCTGGACGGGCTGGCAGAACCAGACCAGCCACCGACTATAGAAGCGTCGCCGCGCCGGGCTTCGGGCCATGGCGGCTTCCTCGCCGTACGGGTCCACGCCCCGCTGACGAAGGGCGCAGAGGCTATGATACTCCTCTGCGTCCATTTTCGTCAGCAGGTGAAACGGCGCGGAACCCGCCAGTAAGGTGGCGGCTGTGTAGGAGATCGTGCGGTATAAACGCACGACCCTGATGGCGACCAACCTCTGCAACCGGCGGAGCACGAATGCGCCCCGCCGATTCGCCATCCGCCATAAAGCGCCATGGACCGGACGACTCCCAAATACAGTCGCCGTGCCGCCATGTTGGGCCCCCCGAGATTAGGCATTATGCGGCCTAACGCGGCCGCTGCCCTCTCGATACGGGGGCCCAACCCTTCCAAATGATGCCCGAAACGCCAGTAGCTGTCCAGGGTGAGGCCGAGATACTTCATCCGACGCCCCACCCCGACTTGGGCTCCGCCCACCCGTAGAGACGCCTGACACGGCACCCCGCGACCACTAACGTTGCACAGCCAGATGGCCTCGGTCTTTTGGGGTGCCACGCGTAACCCCAGGCGCTCTACTTCGGCGACGACACGTGCCGTCCCATCCTCCGCGAGGGCCACGGTCCTCCTCCACGTATCCCCGCGGGCTATCACGTGGGTGTCGTCGGAATAGCATACCACCGACACGCCGGCGGTAAGATCAGCCCGCAGCACCGCGTCGTCGGCTTTGTTCCACAGGAGCGGCCCAAGGACCGACCCCTGTGGAACGCCGCGGTGCACCGCTCTCTCCTCCATCCCGTTCCGACCCGGGTATTGGACTATCCTGTCCCGCAGGTAGTCCCCGATCAGTCGGCATAGATAGGCGGGCACTCAGTGATATTGGAGTGCCCGGCCTATCGCCCCCCAGGAGACCGTATTAAAGGCGTTGGCAATGTCCAACGAGACTGCCAACGCCACGCCCCCCGGGAGATTACCGATTCCGCCAGGGTCCTCACGGTCGATATGGCGTCGATCGTGGAGCGGCCCCGGCGGAAGCCGAACTGTCGGTCGGCCAGATCGGGGCCGACGCGGGACAGGTGCCCCTCGAGACGCGCCACTATGATGCGCTCAAGGAGCTTTCCAGCCTCGTCCAAAAGACATATGGGTCGGAACGCGGATGGAGAGTCCGCGGGCTTCCCTGGTTTGTGGAGGAGGACCAACCTCGCCACCTTCCATACGGGGGGGAACTGTCCGGTCCGCAGGCACGCGTCAAAGACGCGCACCAGGCCGGCAACCAGGACGCCAACCGCTATAGCCCAGGCCTTGCCAGGTATGCCGTCCGGTCCTGGCGCCGTTTTCTTGGCAGCCATTCTCCGGACGGCCCTGGCCAGCTCCTCTATCCTGGTGGTCCGGCTGCGGCTCGGGGGGATCTTCAAACGCCTCTCCCCCGACTGGGAAGAGGACGCTGATCGTTTCCCCGAGTAGCTGGGGGTCGAGGCTCTCTGTAGTCGGGGGCGTCCATGATCGCAGCTTCCCTGCAACCATGTGAAGAGGGCGCCCCCATGGATTTGCATCCAGAGAGCCGAGGAGCTCCGTCCATGCCTCTGCGGTTGCGATGGCCCGGCGGAGGGTTCGTCGCGCCAGGAAAATTCCCAGCGCAAACCCACCACCTCTGCTCTCTGCTGCACCGCGCCGTCTTCTGGCGCGGTGGTACCGACGTCGAGCGAGGACGCACCGAGTGCAAGTCCTGAATCTCGCCCGACCACCAGTACACGGACTCGGCGGCTCGGGGCGGTGGCCCGGAGCATGACCGCGTCGCACAACGACGTCATGGTCTCCCGTAACCAACGCGCCCCGGCAGAAGGATTGCCGAGGGTCCGGCGTGGCATCTCCTGCCACGCCACAACGGAGCCTGCCATCCTAAGGGCGTCCGGGTCCAGCCTCTTATAGGACCAGCGTGGCGCCGGGTGTGCTGCCCTGCGGGTCCATGGCGCCGGAGGGAGCGGATACATTAACGTAATGTAGAGGTGGTCGCTTAATGTGCCACCTCTCCGCAACCCTCCAGTCGGACACACGGCGCGCAACGACGGGCTCGCCAACGATATGTCGACGATCGACTCGCCCCGCGCGTGCACGCATGCGCTCACGGCCCTCGTTCAACACTACGATGCCGTGAACCGCCGCCCATACGAGCATCGCGTCGCCCTTCACGGTCGTCCAGCCCCACGCTGCAGCGTGGGCGTTGAAATCTCCCGGACGAGTACCCACGTGCGAGGTGTGGCGAGATGCATCTCCCCACCCCGTCGAGGTACGCCTCAAATTGCTGAGGCCCATAGCGGGCGACGCGTAACACCCGGCAACCACCAGTCTCCCACTTCACCGCAACAAAACCGCGGCCTTCCCGACGACGGAGCACGACTGTGTGCCGTGCCCGTGCCCTGATCGCCGAGACCCCATCGATATCCCCCACCCAGCATGGGTGCTTGGGATCTGATAGGGCTCGGCAATTGCCAGCTCATTGTTCCACTGCCGGAGGGTTTGGAGCATGAGATCCTGAGCCCCCGGCAGGTTCAAATTGACCTGGAGGAGGCGTTGAGACATTAACTAGTCTCAGCCGCAGCCTCACAGGCCTCTCTTCCTGATTTCTGGGGTTTTCGCCCCGGACTCGCCGCCGTACGAAGCCATCACACCCTCATCAGGTCTCTGGCGCGCACGGTGTTTGGGCTGCCTTTAATAGTGGGGGCTTTGCAGAACCCCCACCAGAGAGCACGCCCTCTAATTTCGTGGAGGTGGAGGGCGCCGAGAACTAACCAGTCCTTTTTTTTTTTTTTTTTGTACGTGGGGAAATCCTCATGGACACCCGCGGGCCCACCCGATGGGCGGTGGGCCGGCGGTAGTGCCGACTCTACCGGCTAAAACCCCACGGTGACCATCCTCAGCGCTTGGAGAGGACCGTGAACTCTAGTGAGACATCACTGAGTCGCTCGCCGCGCCGTGCCTTTTCTGGCCCTCCACGGTGAGAGGCACCCTCCCACCGCATGTCCACTCAACCGCAGGCGCCTGGTCACCAGCGCCCGCGGCCCCGTGACATGGGACTGCCGCCGGCCGGCCACGTTGGCCGCAGGACACACCCGCAGCCAACTGGCCAACCTGCGGCCCAGGTCAAACCCGCGAGACAAATATCCCATGCCCCAGTCCACTCACACACACATTCACACGCGCAACGCATTCATACCGGTGTTTGTCCGCGGAGCTTGCCCGACCTCCGGGATACCATGCGAGGATGCAGCCACCAGCGTTCTCAGGTTGATGACCCCATCCCCGCATCCCATCCCAGCGGCTGCCCCTATCCGCCACCTGGGGACGCGCCACGTAGGGGTTCACCTCCCCTGCCGCCTGGACAACCAAACGGGTGCGTAGAGAACTAACCAGTCCTAGCCCAGTCCTAACCCAGTCCTAATCCAGACTTTTTTTTTTTTTTTTTTTTTTTAAGGCGGAGGGGAAATGTTACATAAGACACCCCGGGCCTGACCCGGGGTAGTGTCGGAATCTTACCGACTAAAACCCCTCCGCCGCACTGTCCCCGGGGCGGCATTGTTTACCACATTACTTGCCCCGGGGCAGTGGCTGCCCGGTGTTGCCGCGCGGCAGCTAAAACCCTCACCCCGGAGAGGCCACCCTGCTGGTGACCTCATGGGTTTCTCCATGGCGGCTGAGCCGCCAAAACCCCATCTGTCCCGAGGGACATCGTCATCAGAATGGGAGGGCACCAGCCCCCCCCCCGTACCACAACCATCCCAAAAGGTTCGGGTGCATGCGTTCGCGCAACTGTAATAATCCCCTGAAGGGCCCGCCAAATAGGGGTAGCACCCCGGCTCGCAAGCGCATCTGGCCAGAGGCCACGTCATCAATAATGGGACAAAACACACACACAAATGCGTAGGGCACATATTTCGAACCCCGCGTCATCACCTCAGATTTTCCGTACCTACTCGGTATGGAATTCCTCATGGGTCTCGAGAGACCCTCGAAGAACCTATGGGTACAGTTTACCTCCTATGGTTTGGCCCCCGTAGGGTACCCTGACTTTCCTCGTCGCCAGCGAATATAGTATAATATACTATAATATAGTGTACTATATTATCAGCAGCATATAAAATATAAAATAAAATAAAATAAAATAAAATATAAGATGTGAAATAGAATAAAATAAAATGTAAGATGCAAAATAAGAATAAAATAAGATATGAGATAAGAATATCTATGAATATATGTATGTATCTATGATTATATGTATATATATGTAAGAACAAATAAATAAAATGTATAAAATGTAAATAGAATGAGTAATTAAAAGAATAAATGGATGACTTAAAGCACCAGGTAAAATGTGAGGTCCCTGTGAGGGTGTAAGATGCCCTCACTGACTAAAGTAAAAAGTAAAAACCTAAGTATGTATGTATGTACGTTCTGAAGCATGTATGAAATGTATGATAATGTATTTGTATTTATGTACGTTTAGCAAGTAAGTGAAGTTAAGTAACAGAGTTAGGTGAAAAGTGCAATTCAATATGGAATGGAATGAATAAAGGCGAATTTAACCAAATTTTGTACTTGAAATAGTGAAGTTAAGTAAAGCAGGAAGTGCACAGAGAAATAAATGTTATAAGGAGTGATAAGGACTCGTGGGGGCATAGAAACCCCTAGGATACGTGAAAACTATGGCGTAGTGGTGGCATCATATAGATATTGTATTTGTATTTGTACTCTGTGTTACCATACCATATGTATATCTGGATAATGGGTGAGTTATATAATACCTGTAATAAATGTCCAAGTAGAAGTGAGGATGGAATGCTAATTCCATGTGCGTGGGTGAAAATCGGTAAATACGGAAACTAATAAATACCGAAGTGAATAAATAAAATAAATAAATAATATAAGTAAGTAGGTAATATAGGTAAATGTCGTATAAGTAGAGTATGGTGTAATTTAACAAATGAAGAAAACAGATAGATAGGAAATAGTGAGGTAGAGTAACCAAGGGTAGAATAAGAGCTAGGAGCAAAAGAAATTTGAATGAAATGAAAGATTTTAAACAGATGGTATAACATGTAGTGTACAAAATGGAAGTTGGGATAGTAGAAATAAGGTACGAAAGGGGGTACGAAGTATTTAGTATATTACTCAGAATGATTTATACAGATGAATGTCATGCCAGTATAGTATGGTATGATTCAATTTAATTCTTAATTTAATTTAATTTAACAAGTAAGAAGGAGGCAGATAGCTAGCAAATAGTGGGATAGAGTAACCAAGGGTAAGATAAAAACTAATAGCAAAATAAAATTTAAGTGAAAAAGGATTTTAAACAGATGAGATAGCATGTAGTGTATAAAATGGAAAAAATTGAAGTAGAGTAGAAATAGAAGTAAAGTAAGATTGGAAGTACAAGGTGTTAGGAAATATTAATCAGGATAGCACCATGTAGGCGTAGTAAAAAACCGGTAAAATAGTGTACGATAATCTAACCTAGGTATATAGTACCATCTAAATATGTAGTTAGAATAAGATGAGGTAAAATAACTGTGGTAGATATGGTATATGAGTAGTATAGCTATGGGGATTCTAACCCATGGGGCAATGAGGGGAGCGTGCGGCGAGGGGAAGTGAGGGCGCGCGGGGGAGTGCGGCGCGGAGAACTTTAGGCGCGGGGCCTGTGGGGAGTGGAAGAGTGGTAGCGCGCACACGAGCCGCGGAGTGGGGGATGTCAGGGAATTAGTCCAGGCCGAGCCGCCGCGGAGACCTCTCCAGACCTAGCCCGCCGTCCGAAATTTTTTAAGAGGGGCGGAATGATCCCCGAAAACTTTTCATACCGAACCGAGGCAGGGGATGACGCTCGAAAATTTTTTTCAACACCCACAGGCATTTTTTTATTGTCTTTTCGGCGTTCTCGGTACGTTTGATGAGATCTAAAAAAAAGAATTACATAATGTTCTCCTAAGAAAATATTTACAGCTAGCGAAAAAAGACAACACATCATTCGGCTCGTAAATCTATTCTTTCTATTTATTATTCTAGTACTCGTATAAATTCAGATTTTTATAGTTCACTGTGGTTAGGTTTGGTCAACCTCTTGCAAAACGCGTTATAGAAAATGGTTAATATCATTACGAAACACAAGAAATAAAAAGTTTCATACTGTATACTAAATGCGAAAATTTACTCGAAAATTGCAGCTCCTCTTTCATCCAGAGTCGAGTCGAGTCTCGCGCAACGATGCGTTTTCACGCTTTGTCAGCGAGTACGTTATCTACTGCGTGCCTTTCGCCGAAGTCGTTGCTACGCGAATATGCAATATCGTGTTCGCGACACGCTGCGTCCAACGGATTAAAATATAAAATATAAAATATAAATTAAATCGACGGTCCAGCCTTAGATTTATGCGAGGAGAGAATGTGGAAGACGGGTAAATAAAATTGGAGAAATAATATATGTTTTAAATGAGAATATATTGTTACAATAGAAGAATATATTGTTTTTGTTTCTTTTTTTTTTTTTTTGAAAAGTCGAATCTTAGAATTATGCGAGGAGAGAAGGTGGAAGACGGGTAAATAAAATTGGAGAAATAATATATGTTTTAAATGATAATATATTGTTACATTTTTTTATGCGAGCATCAACTACAATATCATTGATGGCGCATCCTAACAGTTCACAATCTACAAGATAATCCTTGCAGTAATATTCACTGTCGCGTATGATTTTAGCAGCACAACGTGTATCTAATGTTTCGGAGACAGCATCGCTTTTTGTTGCAGCACGTTAACAAAAAGTTTTAAATTTTGTCCTCACTTCTTCTGCAGTTTGATATAGCCGCGGATACACATAGCTTACACACGGCTCAAGATTAAATAAAAATGTTACTGTATTCGGTTTGAAATACAGCGACTTAGTATCCATTGTCATCTTTACAATCGGTGAATCATACATGTGACAAAATTCCACCGTTAATTCATGAATCCGCATCAATGATGACCCGGGCAATTGTGCACGTTCCTCGATGGTTGTACAGCTGTCGAATAGTGTGTTCCATGTATGCCATGGTATTATGAGATGATTCCCACGATTATCGCCGAGAAGAATTTCTACATCGGCTATAGGACCTACTCTGATTCCAATTTCCAAATATTTGCAGCCCGTGGATGTTAATGCGTATCTTCTGACCATGACACGCGATGGTTGGCGTGGCCTAAAAGCATAATCATGAAAATTACCTTTTTCATGAAAACATA